>CALNVZ010002065.1:0-51854 GCA_940671915.1 Paracentrotus lividus | reverse complement strand
ATACACGTATGCCCGTTCCAGATTTTTAGAGATACCCCTATCAGTCGGGGAAACTGTGCCAAAATTACCCCTAATTAGAGGCTTTTTGAGAGGAAGCTGCATCAAAATTACCCTCCTTTTACAGGCTTTTGGAGGGGGAGCAAGGAAAATTACTTCCTTTTCACAAATTTTTGGACCATATTCAGGCCCATATTTCAAGATTTTTCCTCAAGGAATTGAAAACTATCCCCAATTAAAAATAGGTCAAGGGGAAAAAAGCTAAACGACCCCTATTTCAATGATATCTCGGGGATTTTTCAACGACCTGAGCCCCAAAAATATACCCCTTTCAGGAGAAATCGGGAACAAGCATACGTGTATGGTTGACCTCCTGAGTGGGGGGGGGTCGGGGGGCAACACCTTACGTGGCTTCAGCATGGTTGTATCGAATGAATGAGAGAGAGAGAGAGAGAAAGAGAGCAGGGGCGACGATTTTTATAAAAAGAAACACGCTTTATTTCATTACTTTTCATTTAGATAACCACTTGATTCTTTTTAGGCAGGCATAAGTAAGTTATATTATCTTCAGCTCTTTAAAAAAAAAAAAAAATTTTTTATGTAGTATCCATAAGGTAGACCGCCACAACTACGCCCCTGGACCCTTTTTATTTGAAATATGGTGATTGGCATAGTCTTAAACATGTATCACGCATATCACAACTCTGTATAAACACGGACATTGATAAAATTTTGGTAGGTTATGGGAAAAATGAATGGGCGGGGGTTCTGTCAAAGCCCGCATAATAAATGTATTTAACATGGAGTGGCGTATCCAAATGGGCCTGATGCCAAGAACCTTGGTGAGTTTTTTTTTTTCTTCCTCTTTTTTTTTGTCAATCATAGTCAGTGACAAAGAATGCCTGAAAGACATAATTCCCCCAATTTTACTGGTTTAAGATTACAAATTGATTAAAATTAAAATTCATTTATTTTGCCACCCGCTGGTTGTCCCTTGGTCCAACAGTCGCACTCAGTTAGTATCAATTTTAAGATTGTGAGCAGTTGTAATCATTTTTGCTTACACCGTAATCATTTCAATTTGAAACGATTATATCGGATGAATATGAAGTTCGATAAAGTAGCTTTAAATCTAATATGTCGTAAATAGCAATATAAAAAGACAAAGGAGGCCGTATATTTTATTGTAAAAGGTGTTTAATCCCAAAACTGCCCCATGACCTTTTTAGAGTTTACAGTGATTCAAATTTCCATGATGGTGTTAATATTTAAATTCCCTTATAAATTGGGCACGGATTCAGATTTCTTGAGAGGGGGATGCCAAAATATGAATTTCAGATTTATCAAGTTCGACACCCCAAGAATTTGTTAGGACACACCGAGCTGAGTAAAAACGTACGCCCACATTTTTTAGGTCACAGGATATAAAATTGCACTCAGGGTGGGGAGGGGGTGTTGTGTTGTGAAAAGGAAATCATCATTCGGTCTTATAATGAGTCATCAATTTTCAAACGAGAGTATTTGTATTAGCTTTATAGATTTATCTTATTTGTATGTATACCATCACTGACCATACGTGCAATGATTTACTTCTTAACTGTACAGAATTGCCCCTTGAAAGAACAATATTCGTTATTTCAGATGTCAATCTGTATAAATAAGACGTGAATAAATGAATGAATATATATAAATGAATAAATGAATGAATGAATAAATAAATAAATAAATAAACGACAAAAGGAATTAATTGATGGATGAATGAATGAATGAATAAACAAATGAATAAATGAATACATAAATAAATAAATAAATAAATAAATAAAATAAATGAATAAGAACCGTGTGGGTGGTAAAGATATTTAAATTAATTTTGTCGGTCACCCGTTCAGATTTTATTTTGTTTTTTCTTTTTCCTGGGGTTGGGCTGTACGTGTAAAAGTACAAAATTCCCGTTTTAATTTTCCCTCTAAATTTTGGGTTCGGGTGAAACTGTCAGACCCCCCACCCCCGGATACTCCGTTGATAATTTAATTGACACTCAGCCAATAATTTTAGTATATACATATTCGTTTAGGTAAACAAAAATGCATTTAATAAAACTATGAATATTACGTCGGCTTGGAGCCAGAAGGCGCTATTGCAGATCAAGGATGTTCCGTTTGGAGCCAGAAGGGCGCTAGTACCATTGACTTTGTACAGTAATAGCGCCCTTATGGCTCTCAACGGAACATCTATAAGATGCAATAACGCCCTTATGGCTCCTAACAGATTTAGAACAATGTATTTTTCATAAAAATATATGAAAAATATTGATAATAATAAAACCTGCCTCCCCCATTAACGCACATGTGCTCCATTTCTATAATATACACACCAGCAAATTTGGTAGTGTTTTATTAAATCCATTTGAAAACTTTATCATGCTCCCAAAAGTTCGTTAGATCTGAAAGATAAGCCTAGTCAGTCACAATACAGTAGGGCCAATACGTGTACAATATTTACGGTATAACACGTGTATATACGGGTTTTCGTTATAATTGGGCGAAATTTTGGATTTTTCGTATATTACGCTCATAGGTATAATGTTTAATAGCTTTTAACAGAAGAAAATTTTACCCCAATATTTTTACAGATTATAGGACATACCAATGGGCAATTTTTCAGAAAGTAAGAACTCTCAGTTCTTTTTAGAAATTTTGATACAATTAAAAAATGTATAAAAATTTATTTTTGAAACCCCCCCCCCCAAATGACGTTTTTAAGTACAAAACTGAATTTATTTAATTTCAATTCTCACTAAAGTTAGCATTGTTGTAAAGGAAATTTAATACTCTTTCATATGAGACCCAACTCATTGAGTTTAGAGAATTATTTTTAGTCATTTTCTTTAAAATACTATTTTTTTGTAAAAAGGGCGGCTATTTTGGGCGCCCCCGCCCGTAGAGACCCTCGTGTCACCGAGTAGTCCACCCTAGCGGTGCTGCTATGGGTACAAAGAATCATATTACATAGGACTACTTTTTAGATCTCGCCGATGCAGTTTACTCTAAAAATATGGGTTTTGCCCCCCTGGTAAAACTTTAAATTGGGAAGGAAAATTCGACAAGATTAAAAGAAATTAGATTTGTGGAAAATGCGCCATTTGACGTACTACGGAAGATGTTAGCTGCATCACAAATAGTTTATGTGGCTACTGCTGTTCCGGTACCCAAACATATCATTAAAAAATTAATAGGTTAATGTATACTTTTTTGTGGAACCCAAAAACTGAAAAAATACGAAGAAATATTTGTATTAATGAAGCTACGAATGGAGGATTACACATAATTGACTTAGATGCTAAAATCAGTGCACTCCGAATTTCATGGAAAACATTATTCTTTATTATTTATTTTTTTTAATGAAATTTATTTGATTCTGACTATTTGTTGATTTGTGAAAAAAAGAAAAGAAAATTTATTGTAATAAAGTTCCTCTGTTGAGGTTAAAGAGGAAAAAATACTTGGAAAGCATATCAAATTGATAAATTTTCTGCTTTCCACACTCTTTGCTCGGCGACTTTTCGATATGATGCATTAGAAATGTTTAATCAAGTTGAATTCATTTCAATTTCTTAAATGAAATGATAATTTGATGCAATGTGCAATATTAAAAGAAAAAAATGGGGGTTATTTCTTATAAGAAAAGTAGATAAACTGTGTTTCAAAAAAAAAAAAAGGCAAATAAATCAAATAATAATAATAACTAGAGCTTTATAATTGTAATGCGTACAATTATCGGTGGTATGTACTGATATGTATGTGTAATGCAAAAAAGTATGCAGCAATTGGCTACATTAGAGACAGAACAAAAATGAAACGGAAAGAGAGAGTGAAATAATTTTTTTGAAGAATTAGAAAATGAATTGTGTAATGTGATGAATTTTACATTTTATTACCTTTTACAATTCGACTTTTTGGGAACTGTCTCAGCCTTAACATGAAAAGCATTTGGAAGAAAATCAACCAATAATGACTAAATTTGGATTGAAAGTTGGATTGAAAAAAAGAAGAAATTTTTGGTTTGCATGAGAATATGCCGATGTTTTATTCCTTAGACACCACATTTTATAAGTGGATTATATTGACTATGTCATAAACTTTCAGAACATGTGAAAAAATAATTAGGGTTTCGACCTTTCCGACGAGCTTTGGAGGATTCTAAAGACGTATGTTTTGTTATGTTTTTACGTTATTTGCCCAATTGACGCACGCGCGGAAATTGAAATTTGATGAGCTCGTGCGTCTGTATGTTCGGCTGGAAACGATTTAAAATATATAAAAACTCTTAAGAGAATTGTCTAAATTGCCAATCAAGAAAAAAAACCCGGAATTTTACGCGATTTACAAAGTGCACGCAAAACGCGCGCACGGGCGCTTACGCACGGAAATTGTCAAAATTCTTGAAATGGCCTGAAACATACTTTGTATGAATATGGGGTGATTTTGAGCATTTTTAGATTTTGACACACCGGTTTTTGATAATTTTCAACCTGTTACAAGCATTTATCAAATAGGCTGTCGAATTATTTTTTGTTAGGAAAATGACGCTCTTCAATTTGAGACCAGCCACGATTCATTTGGACAAAATTTTTGACGCCAACGCTTCTGGACTTGACAAAAAAAAAAAAAAAAAAAAAAAAAAAAAAAAAAAAAAGGGCATTTGCAATTGATGGTGTATCCAACTCTGAAAAGATAATTGGGGGTTGCCGTTGATCCTGAAGAATTATTAAGGATTTTGTGAAGGCATATTTTTGGCCAAAAATGGCATATTTTGGAAAAATTGACAAAATTTGCGTGCGCGTAGTTCCAACTTGAACAGACCATCATTTGGTTATAAATAGTCTAAAAAGTAGTGATTATGGTGTCAAATTGTTGTCAATATTATACAGATTACTTTAAGAGCAAAAAATCAATGATCTCAAGCTGCATTCTTCGCCGACGTGCATTAATGCGCGCAAAATCGTGCGCCGCGCATTTTCTTGAATGCTTAAAATGACCTGAAACGTACTCTAATTCAGCCATAAAAGTGATTTTGAACATTTTAATTTTTGCGCGCGCGTAATTCCTTAATGCGCGACTTACGCGCGCGCATTATGTTCTAAAGAATGCGCTTCATTTTGAAGTTTATGTGTAACTAATTATGATTGATCAATGATTATTAGTTATGAAGTTATGATTGATAATGTGATTTTACAAATGGCGTCTAGATGACGTCACATTATGCTAAAGAGCTAGAAAAGATTTCAGTGCTCAGATTTTCATGATGATCTATCATTGCTGAAAGTTTGAAATACTTTAATGCATTATTTTTTGGTTATCGTGTCTACAAGAATTGTACAGGAGAATTTAAAAAAAAAAAAAAAAAAAAAATCGGACAATTACAAGAGGTGATATGTACATACGTACATACCACCTAAAAATAATAATGATATTAATTGCGAGAAGAAATACAGTTCACACTTGTTATTGTAATTTCTCAACTTTTATTGCCACTGGGGATATTCCCAGTCATAGCATCATTTACAACGTGTACTTGTCCATCAGTTTGTCAACACACAATATTTATCAAGTCAAAATCAACCAACGTATGTCTCATCGGGGGGTGGGGGGGGGGGGGCATGAAAAGTTGGAACCGGATCACGTGACCTCTCGGAAGGAAGATATCCGACCGGAATTGCAGACAGGTGTTTCCCGGGGGCGGTTCCCTTATGCATATATCATTCAATTCAATTGTATATAAACATACATTTTCCATTATTCATCAATTCAATAAAAGGTTAGCTCATGTGTCCGCAATATAGGAGGGAGAGGCTTCAAGACCTGAACGTGAATTCTGGGAGGGGAAACCTGGTCATGTGACCTTCCGGGAGGCGTATTTTTTTTTACACCACTGTTCTGCCAATTATTCAAAATAAGCCAACGAAACTGCTCGCGAGTGAGTCTAGTCGACGCAGTGAGCGAATCTTGGAAATCTGAGTGCGTTTGCGCTAGTCTGCAAACACAGACTATATTTTGACAGCATAACTCATTACCTGCCCAAAGCCTCGGATATTTATACAATTGTCAAGTCTCTGACGATGTCAGATCAGTAAAAATATGAAAGTAGAAATCCACAGAACAAAACGAGTATCTGTAGTACAGTGCAGTCTCATTCCATAAATACTAATGTGCATAAGGGTTTGGACTGGCAGACTAATTAGAAAATTTGGACTTCGGACTTGCAGACGAGCTCTACATGCGTGAATCTCATTCGGTCTTGTGTCAGCAACACACACACT
Organism: Paracentrotus lividus; assembly: GCA_940671915.1. Classification (NCBI taxonomy): domain Eukaryota; kingdom Metazoa; phylum Echinodermata; class Echinoidea; order Camarodonta; family Echinidae; genus Paracentrotus; species Paracentrotus lividus. Next base: position 45,538 of record CALNVZ010002065.1, on the reverse strand, counting down.
CTCTCTCTCTTCGCCTTCAGATTATCTTTTTTTTATATTTAAGTGTTTTATTCATTAAAAACAAATAAAAGTACAAGTCATCAAAAACATCGTATCAACAATTACAAAAAAAAGTTTCAACAACAATAATAATAAAAATAATAAACTGATAGAAACAATAAAGAAGAAAAGGAGGAACTTAAATAAGAAGAAGACTATTTATGGAAATGTGTACATTGGACATAATAGATACAGTACCAAGCACAAAGTAAGAGAAAGCCTCTTTGTAAACCGGACCTATATGCCTAAATATAACCCCTGTAAAACAAAGAAAAACAAGAATCGAGCTTTAGTCCTGTTATTTATCACCGAAGACCGAATACACCCCACAGTTAAAATTCCACTTTCGTATCTGTAGTTACATACTGATCAAGTTTTGTTAGATATACAGTCAACCCCGCCTGAGACGAATCTACATGAAGTCGTACATGTGGAAACATGATGATTTGACCACCAAAAGAACAAAACACCCAATAAAAAAGAGGGAACAAAACTGATCTTCATGGGTCAAATAAAACAAGAGAAGACCTGAAAATCTAAAATTCCTTGAACCCAACTGTAAAAGTTCGTCGAAGATGAGGCCGACTGCATACCAACTCACTGAGTTTTCACAAGTACCGTCAACGCACGACAAATTTTCAACCATGAAGTGCATCCTGACCTAAGTGACCTGAACTAGAGCCTTCAGATTATCTTAGCATTTCTTCACTGTCATTGCACACCGGTTTGTAACCTATTGGTCTACAACCTATTGGTCTACTACTTGTTGGTCTACTTCCATTTCGTCTACAGTCATTTGGTCCAATGACCTTTTAGTCCACTAACCATTTGGTCCATTGACCAATAGGTCTACTAGGCGTTTGGTCCACATCCAATTGGTCTACTAGGCGTTTGGTCCACATCCAATTGGTCTACTAGGCGTTTGGTCCACATCCAATTGGTCTACTAGGCGTTTGGTCCACATCCAATTGGTCTACTAGGCATTTGGTCCACATCCAATTGGTGTACTAGGTGTTTGGTCCACAACCAATTAGATGCATGTACTAAGCATCCTTGTTCTCTTAGCAATTGGTCTTCTAATTGGACAACCAAACACACAAAAATAATATTGGTGGTCTTCCTATCTTTTGGTCTACAAAGTATATACATGTATATCTACAGGCCGATCGAGCGACCTCCCCTACCCCTATTGTTTCTCATAATATGATGACCTTCTTATGGGGGGGGTGGGGTGGAGGGATGTGTTGAGAAAAAAAAAATCCGGCATTAGGTCAGCTGTCTTAAATTATATTTATATTTGTTAGCCTTTTTTTTTCTTTTTCTTTTTTTTTTTTCATTTTTTTCTCAATTTTGCGCCCGTCTAAGGTCAATTTGAAGACCCATTGTGGTCATTTTGGCGCCCTTTTGGCGCCTCCCGGGGGCCCGGGCCCGTACGTAAAGCCTCCCCCCCCCCGAATACCTACATGTGTACAATCTACCTGTTTCCAGACTCCCGACCCATACAGGGTGACCCAGAAAAAAGGAAACCCAACTTTGATCAACAATGATTTCAAAAAATATTTCAATGGGATTATGAAATTTATATCACTGTAAAGTGCAACCCATTACCATTCTAATGATATCTCTCTCACCTCACCAATATCATGCTTCGCTGAAACCCCATTGTTCTGAAAAAGTCTTTGTAAAAATTGTGCGTGGTTCACTTTCATGCACCTCGAGATGGTTTGTGGTGAATGTGCCTGGAAAGGAAACCCAACTTTGATCATCATAAATTTCAAAACATATTTCAGTGGTGATTAAGAAGTTTATTCACTGGAAAGTATAAACTCATTACCATTTCTAATGATACCTCTCTCAGCTTCACCAATATCAGCATCACTGAACCCCATTGTTTTGAAAATTGTCTCGCAAAATTGGGATATGTTCTCTTTCATGCTCCTTGAGATGAGTTGCTTTGAAGGTTCCTAAACAATCTAAAAGTAGAGCATTCCGGTGACTTTAATAAATGGGTTCGTTAAATGGGTTGGAAATGTCTACTTATTTAGTCCGTTAATCTTACCATCCAGGTAATTTCACCATGTTACTGCTCACCACAACCCAGAGAACCTTTAGTTCTCCGTGGAGAATGTAAGAAGCATGACAGTGCATCAATCACAATTTTTCAAGATATTTTCAGAACAATGGGGTTCAGTGATGCGTGACATTGGCGAGCTGAAAGAGATATCAATAAAATGATAATGAGTGGTACTTTCCAGTGATATAAACGTAATAATTACCACTGTCATGTTTTTTAAATGATTGATGATGAAAGTTGGGTTTCCTTTTTAGGCACATTGCAACAACCCATCTCAATGAGCGTGAAAGTGAACCACTCACAATTTTGCAAGACATTTTCAAAACAATGGGGTTCAGTGATGCGTGACATTGGTGAGCTGAGCAAGGTATCATTAAAATGGTAATGAGTTGCACTTTCCAGTGATATAAATTTTATAATAACCATGGTAATATTTTTGAAATTATTGATGATCAAAGTTGGGTTTCCTTTTTTCTGGGTCACCCTGTATAGTGTTGAACTACAAGCCTTGTATACAACCACCTCAAGTCCTCAACTACTTGTTTCTGCCTGATTCCTAACCCATAATGCAACATCCTGAATAGTGTAGTATTATAATTCAGGCCCATTTGAATGAAAACACACTTTTTCACGACTCAATGAAGTCATACCATGTTGCCAAGTATCAAAACACATACTATTCCCCTCAAAACATTGTAGATTCCCAATACAAATAAAATTGTAGGTTAATTTTTACACCGCTTTGTTAACCCTTAGCGTGCCACGGACACGTTTTCGTGCAATTGTACTTATTATCTATACAGTCGTAATAATTCATTTTCTCTTGATTGCTTGCAGTATAGGCTTTGTAAATAACACAGTTGATTGTATTGTGTCTGTGGATTGATTTCCAGTCATTTACACCAAGCAAGTCTATTTCATACCATTTTAAAAGATTTTAAAAGAAAGTCTACTTTTTTGGCTACAAATTAATTTTGCACGTTTTAACGTGCAAAATTAAAAGAGTTAAGAGTTATCTCAGAAGGTATACTTTAAGACTAGCTTTTTATAACACACAGTCAGTGAAAGTGTTGGTCAGTTCGCTCTTGCTTTAAAATGCACCATTTTTAGGTTTTATCGATAAAAAACGCCCCTCCCTTCACTGTACTATGATATTTTGAAGCATGCAAAATTATCTTATTAGAGGTAAAAACTGTAAATAAACAAACATGCACGTTTTCCGGGGGGGGGGGGGGCTCGTTGCCCGCCAAATTAACATTAACTTAGGGGCGCCAAATTGAGCAAAAAGTAAAAGGAATAAAATACATTTTTATACCGCGATTGGCCCCTACGGCTGATGTATAACGGCCGAAGTTCCGAAAAATATTTGCACCAACTCCCAAACCCCCCTCACGTAACCCCCACTTTAAAATTAGCTGTTACTGATATTTTGTCTGCCCCTCCCCTATTGAAGAATTGATACAACGCATGGTTAGTTGATCAATTATTGGTTGTAGACCAATTGGATGTAGACCAACTGGTGAAGTGGAACCAATTGGAATGTCAGACCAACCGGTGAGTGGACCAATTGGATGTAGACAAAAAGGTGAGTGAACCAATTGGATGTAGACCAACTGGTGAGTGGGACCAATAGGATGTAGACCAACCGGTGAGTTGGACCAATTGGATGTAGACCAACCGGTGAGTGGACCAACTTGGATGTAGTACCCAACTGGTGAGCGGACCAATTGGATGTAGACCAACTGGTGAGTGGACCAATTGGATGTAGACCAACCGGTGAGTGGACCAATTGGATGTAGACCAACTGGTGAGTGGACCGATTGGATGTACACCAACTGGTGAGTGGACCAATTGGATGTAGACGAGTGGTGGGTGGACCGATTGGGTGTAGACCAAATGGTTAGTGGACGATTAGGGTTTAGACTGAATTGAGGTAGACGTATTGGCTAGTGGACCAATAGGTTGTAGACCAATAGGTGTTTAAATTTACCTGCACACCACCCCCTTCTTATCTCTCTCTCAACCCTATTATATTTATGTTGTTTGATCGACGTGTGTATTCCTTCGATCGACCAGTTCATCATTTTTTTTTATCATACTTTCAATAACTTGTATTCACCCTGGAATTTTATTGGTTTTTAAAAATGCAGAAAAATAAAATAAAAATATGGTTGAAAGTTGTAAGAAAATTGACCAAATATTTTTATCGAAGTTATGTATATTCAAAGTTATGTGAAGTCGCATGCGAGTAGCTCGATCTCCCATGTGTTGTGTAGGCAAATTCGATAATTGTTTTTTTTTTTTTTTCATGGTTCTTGATAAAAGAATGGGTCAATTCGATAGAGGCATATATGAACATTATTATGTTTGATGATATATCGACCGCACAGATGAAATGATTAATATTCTTTTGAAAAAAAGACACTTAATGGAATTTTCATTACATAACAGCACCTCGCAAAATTTTAAATAACTTTTAAATAACTTTTAACTTCGTTATTTTTTTTTGGTCGATTTTCTTCAAGCATAATTTTTTTGATATATCAACCTAAAAACAATGCATTTTAGAGCGCTTTTTGTGCTATGCTCTAGATGATAATTATCTCATTAACAATAAAGCGCGAAGCACAAGCAATATTTTTCTAAATATATCAATGAAAACGAGATAATTTAATGTTTTTTGTCATTACATTGCCTGATTTTATATCTCATCAGCGAGTGCGAATGCGAGCCGAAAAACTGTGATACATCATCCTGAAAACAGTATATTTCAAGCCTTTTTTGTGCTGCTCATAAAAAGGATACGTATCGCATACGAACACAAAGCGTGACGATATATTTAACTGAAGAAGAGACTTTTTTAGTAATTGTTTGTCATCTTCATGAATAGGATACTCCTAACAAATAAAGCGAGCGCAAAGCGCGAGCCGAATATTTTGTCGATATATGAAATTAAAAACAGTGCATTTAAAGCGTTTTTTGTACTTTGCTCATAAAAATATTACTGATCGATTACGCAAGTAATGTGGGCGCAAAATGTGAGCTGAAAATCTTAATATTATTGACCACAAAGCTTTTGAGCGCTATGCGCTCAAAAACAGGATAATAATATCTCACAAATAGATAAGTCGAGCGCAAAGTGCAAGCTGAAATATTGACTTAAAATTGTATTTAACGACCTTTTAGCTCTAAACAGTGGATTTTGTCTCTGGTTTGTTTTCCTCTTCACAAAACCTCTAACCCCCTCCCCCTTCCATATTATAAATCTCTCTCTCTCTTCATTTCTTGCAAATACACTCCCTGCATTTCTTCCCTAAACCTTGGCGGCCTAGGTTCTTCAATCTACTTACACCCCCCCCTCTCTCTCTCTTTCTTTCTCTCTCTCTCTCTACTCTTCTAATAGCGAGCACACCATTCCAAAAAAACAATGTCTTCCTTACTTCCCTCCAATAAAAATCCTCCTTATAAATCACCCTTGGAATACAGCGTGTGATGATGTGTATCTTTTTTTACTATTTTCTCTGTGTGTAGCTAGAACCTATCACTACGGACAGTTTTGTTGGGATATTTTGAATAAATGGCAGAATAGTGGTGTAAAAAAAAAAAAAAAAACGCTTCCGGCGTGAAGATATCCAGCCGGGGTTCCAAGACAGGAGACTTAGAACGTTAGGTTTCCCTCCCCAATGTGTTCTTGCCCAAAGTATACAGTCCCTCCTCCTGGTTTTACAATTCTGGTCTACATCAGAAAAAAGCCCAACAAACTTAATCCGAATCAACCGGACTCAAGCCAAATCAACCAAACAGTTCAGGGCCATCAAGGCAAACGTAACAAGCCCATCCAACCAACCAACCAACCAAAATAAAGTATTTTGTACACTTACGTGATATATAGTGTCAATAAATTGAATTCTATTCAAACCCATTTAGCCAACCAAACAAGCCCATCCAACCAACCAAAATGAAATAGTTTGAACACTTACATAATAATGACAATAAATTCAATTCAAGCCCATCCAACCAACCAATTTAAGATATTTTGTACACTTACATGATATATAGTGTCAATAAATTCAATTCAATTCAATTGAAACCCATCCAGCCAACCAAACAAGCCCATCCAATCAACCAAAATGAAATATTTTGTACACTTACATAATATACTGTCAATAAATTCAATTCAAACCAACCAAATTAAAATATTTTGTACACTTACAAGATATATAGTGTCAAAAACCCATCCAGCCAACCAAACAAGCCCATCCAACCAACCAATTTAAGATATTTTGTACACTTACACGATATATAGTGTCAATAAATTCAATCAATTCAATTCAAACCCATCCAGCCACAACCAAACAAGCCCGTCCAACCAACCAAATTAAAATATTTTGTACACTTACATAATATACTGTCAATAAATTCAATTCAATTCAAGCCCATCCAGCCAACCAAACAAGCCCATCCAACCAACCAAAAATGGAATATTTTGTACACTCACACGATTGTGTCAATAGCTTCAATTCAAACCAACCAAATTAAAATATTTTGTACATTTACAAGATACATAGTGTCAATAAATTAAATTCAATTCAAGCCCATCCAGCCAACCAAACAAACCCATCCAACCAACCAATGAAATATTTTGTACACTTACATATAATGTCAATAGATTCAATTCAAGCCCATCCAACCAACCAAATTAAAATATTTTGTACACTAATGTGATATATGGTGTCAATAAATTCAACTCAATTTAAGCCTATCAAGCCAACCAAAGAAATGTTTTGTACACTTACATATAATGTCAATAAATTCAATTCAAACCATCCAACCAACCCAATTAAAATATTTTGTACACTTGCATGATATACAGTGTGTTCCTAAAAAAAGAGGACCGAAGTTCAAAGGTCAGTCATTCCAAAAGTATATGGTTTATTCTTGTGATTCGTTTACTAAAATATTAAGTAACTCATCAGCTTTAATTTGAGACATTGCCTGACGTCCAAAGTGTAATGGGTCACAGAGTTAGGGTCTTTTGAAAGCGATAGGTACAAAACCCGTTGTTCCAAGTTTGTGGTTTTTCGGGTATGAAACAAACCTTTCTTAAGTAATTTGGTGTCATTGGATCTCTTTCAGCAAGTTTCAATGAAATGTCATCTTCTTGCTAAAGTGGATTTCTCACTGGTAATGAGATGCGTTCTTAATTATGAGTCTCTGGAGTCTCGGAGAGGTCACTGCGACGGATCCTGAGTCTCCAGGAAGTCGCGAGAAAACCAAACAAATGTCAAACATGTTCAATATTTTAGTAGACTTCTTTTAGACGCAAGCAAGTCTCTGTGACGTCTCGGTGGGTTGCCGCGACGTCCCCTAAATATGCACGAAAGTATCCACGACTTCTCAGAAACTTTGTCGGAACTTGCTAGCGATTAAAAGAAATCGAACAGGATTGACAATTTTTTCAGACTTTTGTTCGATATACCCACGACGCCCTGAAGTCTCAGGAGACGTCACCACGACGTCACACGACTCCAGAGGCCCATAATAGTAACCATCTCATTGCCAGTGGTCCTTTGGAAAATGAAATTGAATTTCATTGAAACCTTGTGTGAAAAAATACCCCAAACGATGAAACCAAAAACTAACAAAAATTTTGTTTCCGTACCCCAAAACCAAAAACTTGGAAAAACGGGTTTTGTACCTATTACCTTCAAAGGACCCTAACTCTTTGACCCATTATAATTTAGACGTCAGCAATGTCTCAAATTAAAGCTGATGAGTTACTTATTATTCTAGTAAACATAATCAGGCAAGAATAAACCATATACTTTTGGAATGACTGACCTTTGAACTTCGGTCCTCTTTTTTTAGGAACACACTGTATAGTGTCAATATATATTCAATTCAGATCAAGCCCATCAAGGCAAACATAACAAACCCATCCAACAACCAAATTTAAATATTTTGTATTTACATGTATATTGTCAACAATTCCATTCAATTCAAGCCCATCTGGCCAAACATAACAAGCCCATCCAGCCAACTGACATATAATGTTTTGTTCACTATATAGTGCCAATAAATCCAATTCAATTCAATTCCATAACAAAATATTAGTAACTGGGTGGGATGGAGGGCAAATTAGCGTCCAATATCCCGCAAGGCTGAATTGAGAATGAGATCAATTTCCCAATCTAGCGCGTATTGCGCGCGTCTCCACAATCATTCAACGCCTTTCATTGGCTCTTGTCCGCGTAGAGGTGGTACCCGCAGAGCCATTGCTAAGCGATCACCAAGGACGCAATCTCGCGTCGATTACTATGCCATTATTAACCAATCACTGTCTTGTGCTGGGGGCGTGTTCTCATGAATTTCCCGCCTATGCAAATGCGTGCGCATTAATCTTGGCGGGCAGCATATTGCCATCAATATACCCATTCTCTTGAGATCTGCATTCTCTCGCAAATGGATTTATTCGATAATTCGAATAATCGTTTTATAAATAATTTAATAGAAATAATAATATTAATAATAATAAAAATATTTAGATGGAAAACTCGTTTCTGGTATATTTTGGTTTATTATTATTTCTTTTCTTTTTTTAATGATTTTTTTTGTTTTGTTTTGTTTTCCCCCCTCATATCCATAGCGATATGCGAGGATCCGTAGCTGAGTGACCACACACTGTCACTGAAACAACCTGATTATAAGTGCAACAACACCATACTCACGTATGTATATATTTAATAATCTGTATTATAACAAATAAGATTTATATGGTTATGGACTTAGTATGCATTGAAATAAATTTAGGCCTATAGGACTAAAAATGTACATTTATTTACGAGGAGGAAAATGTCCATGTACAAATACTTTATTTGATAGCATATTATCATTCTGCACTTTAATTTCAAAAGGTTTATCAGTGGAAAACAGTCAAATGGCAATCGTAGGTTTCTGCTTTCAATAGAACTCCCAATATAATATATCAGAGTACATTGTTAAAAAAACTCACAGCATGCGTGATACACTGTGGTAGCAATAGGCATCGATCGTGGAGGGGTTTGACTTGATCAAAGAAACGAAGGCATAAGATGGGAGGGAATGTTTTAACACGCGTATATTTTTATTATCTGATTTTAGCCTTTTTCGCGACGTCTTTAAAACAACCCGTATTTTGTTTCCATATTTATCATAAAGATGTATAAAGTGGCAATTGAAAGGGGGATATTTTATTTTAAGTTCATACAAATCTCAATCGAAATCAGTTGATTGCCAAAGTATCTTATTCATTCATAAACGGTTATTTCCGGATAGTACCTTGTCATAGGTATTGCAACATGGCTGAAATTCGTGCATTTTCAATTTCACTAGTCTTTTACATTTTCTTATGTTTCATTCATTCCCAGGGTATTGTCGACCATTTTTTGTACATTTTGAAAGAGGAGACTTGTCACTTTTTGTTCCTGAGAGTAGTTGATGATCAGACCCAGTCATATGTTAAACAAAGAGAAAGACAAAAGAACAAAGACCCCAAAATAAAATTTTGGGAAGCGGGGAATATTAATTAATAAAATTATGAAACATCTTTCATATTTCTGCGAAGACTGTTTTTAGTTTTGTTTAATACATGTTCCCTATAAATAATCGCAATAAAGAACCATTACAAAGGCGGAAAAAATAGGTGCCAAAATCCGAGGTTGTGATGGTCGAGCAAAATATAATAATATTGTAGAAAAATAAATAAATAAAAAAAAAAAGGTTTATTGCTGTAGTGACTTTGTGACATTATATCAACCATACGGAATTTGCTACAATAAGATAATTTGGTGTAATGAAGTTGCATGAAACCGTCTTTGCAATACCCAGATTAATTTTTTCATTGGCGACGGGAGAAATAAACTTTCTTCTCTGGGCGTTGCCTCTTTTGTTTTCAATTGAAGTACTAACTTGTTGGCCTTTATTCATTTGCAAGAGGTGTAAACTGGTAAACATTTTTTGGAGAAATATGAAATATGTTTCATGGTTTTATTCACTGATAATTCCCAAATTCCATTTTGAGGGGCCTTGTTCCCTTTGTTTCAGAAATGGCGGGGTCTGGTCATCTTTTGAAAAAGGACAGGTCTCCCCTTTCAGAATATATACCAAATTTGTTGACAATACTTCAGCTATTAATACAAAAAAAGGACATATAAAAGACTTGTAGAATTTAAAAACCAAGAATTTTAGCTATGTTGCAATACTAATGGCAAGTGAGTGTATTTATATCATTATCTTTTTACTATAATACTCAAGTTTGTTCTTGCATGACTTATTCATATATGGTACAGATGGTTTGGATTTTCCCTTTTATGTGATATTTTATGTATGTTCTTTACCACCAGCCCTACTGTAATCATGGCTACATCTTTAAATGTTGCTGGTACACTCAGCCAACTTCCTGGTATCCATTGCGCAGTCTGCTTGGGATCTCTAACGGAACCAAAAAATTTAAACTGTTCTCATACTTTTTGTCTTACGTGTTTAAAACGAATAATCACACCTGAACAAAATGTCATCACGTGCCCATTTTGTCGTAAAAATACAAATGTTCCGGATGGGAGAGTAGAAAATTTAGTAACTAATCTTGTCCTTAAATCTATTGTCGAAGATATTGGTAACCTAGAAGGAATGTGTGACATTTGTAGTCACATTGATAAGCCCCAAACTCTTGCCCTTTGTTATGACTGTGCGGTATACATGTGTTCGAATTGCCATAGGGAACATGACAAGGATAGGAAGAAAGCTAAGCACAAGGTAGACAAACAAAAATGCAGGAGTATTTCACCCACAGCTACTGAAGATTCCAAATGTACAAAGCATCATAATGAAATTTACACCGACTTGTGCGTTTTATGCAATATTCAAATGTGTAACCAATGTAAAACAGACAATACTGGATGTACGCACACAACAATAAGCCCTACATCTTATCTTTTAGAACTGTACGCTAGGGTATCTAAGATACAAACAGAATATAGAGTTGCATATCTTGAATCCAAAGATAGCTTTATTGCAGGCGTTCGCAATGAGGAAAAGTCAAGATTGCAAATTAACAAGCTATTAAAAGAAATTGACAGAGAGTATGAAGCTTCAGTTTTAAAACTGAAGGAACGAAAGGCTTATCTTAAAAGGGCATGTGAAGATTTAAGGAATCGATCAACAATATTAACTAAATCATTGCTCAAAAACATGACTGAATGTTCATCTCAAACTAAGATCGTAAATGCATCAACTGAACAAATTTTAAAATCACCCTTTCAAAACATGCCACGCAATGAGTCATTTTTTCTGAGAAACAGTAATAGAGTTGTTGAAATTAGAAAATATAAGGATGCTATTAGGCAATCTTCAAACGAGGTTCTTGAGAAGGTAGAACAATTATATTTTGTAAAGAGTCGTCAGAACGACTATATTCCCTTGGGATCCCTTGAGTTGCATTCATGGCAAAGACGGATTATTCCATTGACATCAAACAAAATGACAAGTACTGCGATACACCCCGATGGTAGAGTTGCTGTGGGATACTTTACGGAAGGGGTCGAGATGATTTCTGGAACTGGTTCTAAAAAAATGGTCCTAAAAGGAGTAAAAGTTTTGGCAATTGCATGGTTCAAGAATGGAAATCTTGCCTTACGCGATATAGAAAATGATGTCTCTATCTATAACAAGGATATGGTTAAGTCTAATACAAAATTCGTAACTTTAGACTATGAGAAAGGAGGAGATGGGGACCTAACAATAAACACTAAGGATCATATATTATTATCCTATAAAAACACGCTCGAAATCCACGTCTTTACAAAGGAGGGTGGAAAGGCTCTGCGAGTAATAACCTGCGTAGGAAACGTCCCTCAGCAAATAACAGCGACTCATAATTCGAAAATTATAGTCATGGACGCTTCAGTAATAGTGAAGATAGATGAGAACGGTTACCCTGAGTCTAAAATTGCAAAGCCTGGGTATTTTGGCTATCCAGCTATTTTGGACGATGGTTCAGTGCTAGTAGCATGGGTAACAGAAGACCAGGATCTAGTGCGAATCGTACGTTATGGGCCAGAGTTGATAGAAATGAATACCGTTCTTGTAACTTCACTTGACATGTCGGTTAGACAATTTTACAAACTGCAGGTCCATTCTACGGACAAAATATTCTTTTGTTCACCCAACAATATGCATTACTTTGAGGGCCATAAGGAATCACTTGCAGACATAGCAGGGCTGCCAACTCTCACGCAATCTGCGTGAGTCTCACGCAATTCACCCAAATCTCACGGTCTCACGCTAATCAACGAAGTTCTCACTCCAAACCCCCAAAATAGAAAGTACAAACAAAATTTCTAGTATTTCGGATATTCCATATGGCCCGGTCGAAAGTTTCAACATTTAAACCGCATGCGCAAAGCTAAACCAATGGAAATCGGTTTCGGTTGCCGCGCAAACACGAGCTAATTTATTTTGTGATTGATTTTTCCTGCGTGCACGTACGTGTGCTAGTGACGCCTTCACTATCATGATGCGCATGCGAGGTATAAATTTATGTCGACTGCCGCTGTACGTCGCGCCCGGGCCCAAGCCCCGTGTGGCTCAGCAGAGTTTGCGCTCGCGATGGCCACGTACGTCTGTCAACTATAGCCCTGTACGACCAGACAGTACAGCGCTGATTATCGTTCATGGTGAGTTGAAAATAAATTCCTTACAAAATCACGATCTTTTTGATGATTTCGATTGTTGTATCTGAGAGTGAGAATGATTTTGGAAGGGTAAAATCTAACCTGTTACTTAATTTAGTACATGAATCCTGCCTTTTAATTGTAGAAATCATGACTAAAGTATGCACCAGATTACACCATTTCAAATGTCAAATTGTAAAAGCTCCCTACCGTGAAAGGGGGGATACCCCCCTTCCACACCTTCCCCCCCCCCCTCGGGCGCTTCGCTCCCTCGCAGTATCTCACTCCAAACTTTCACTCAGGGTTGGCAGCCCTGACATAGAGTCCACATGGTTATAGCTTGACGTAGATGAAAAGAGCAGCTGTAACATAATATTATGTGTCACATGAAGATTGGGACTTGCTATTGCAAGATTCAACAATGCATTTCATTTCATATTCACTATGGAATAGAAATGCTACTGGGTTACACACAATCAACTAATCATAGGCCAAATACTGCTTAATTCACTTTATATTAAATATTTCTAAGACAAGAGTTATTGTTTTTTATATACCTCATTTTGAGAATCTTTAATAATCCTGTCTTCTGATTGGTTGAAAGTGCAGTCATAATCTGACCTATAGTCATTTTTCCCGGTCTTACCGGTCAATAGAACATTTTTATAGTACTTTTTCCCGGTTTTACCAGTCAATAGTGCATTTCTTACAGTACTTTTTCCATGGCTAGCACGATCCCTGCTTGTTTACGTGCAAGGCTGCTTTATTTCAGATACCATAATTTGCGGCGCGATATGGTCGATAATTTTAGACAACTGCGCTGCTTGTACGTGCGTGAACGCGCGCGCGCGCAGCGTAGACAAATTCTTTCGTCGCGCTAGAACGGATCCCAGATTTCTAGTTGAGCGTTAAGCCTGATATTGATGTGTGTGTTCCGATGTACATGTTGATCTAAACAAGCGATTTAGAGGTTAATCTTCCTCGGCATTTTGGACAGCAAAAAATGCAGTTAACTGTAAGTAGAATGCAATTGTGTTGCCTGTGCATGTGGCGAGCAATGTGGCCTGCAGAGCCAGAGGCTCGAACTGACTTAACTTTCATGACATGTTAGGCTAGTCTAACTTAGATCTAACGTTATTTTAGAATCTATTATCTAGATGATCGTTAGACTTCACTTAGACTTAGTTCTAGGTCAAAATTAGACCATGTTTGTTGTTTTTAGATTCGGCATATAAAATATATATTGACTGCTTTTATTTTCGAATCTGCCATAACCCGCGACCTGCGGTCTTGGGTTATAGCAGATGCGGAGATTCCCTTGAACAGTCTAGAAACGACCATGTCCCTCAAAGCAGTCAATATATCTATATTAGTATTCATTATAGCTGCCGTGTACTATATAAGGATAAAACACATATTCGAGAAAACTCAAATTTTTACCTGTTGAAATCATATATAATAATATATCTTTTTAAAATTTGAATAATAGGGTAGTCCTACATGCAGGTAATATGGGTCACCTACTGCTCTAACTACTAACTCTAATTTTTGTTTGTTTGTTTTTATTTTGAAGAAAAACAATTAACACCTACTCCCCTGTCTGTAATATTCAAACATTGACGTCATCACCAAACTCCCCATATTACCTGCATGTGCAAGTAATATGGGCATATGCATTTAATGTATTTTTAAAAAACTACAATGACTTTACTATGTCTGAAATTTGCTTAAATGTCCTTTTTTGAAAATCATTAACTTTAAGATATCATTTGAAATTATAAGACCTTTCAGTAAATACTAGATATTTAATTTAAATTTTTGCTTGTTTGAATAAAAAATATTACATTATTTTTATTATAGAAATCAATATATATACCGTATATATATATATATATATATATATATATATATATATATATATACAGTGTGTTCCTATAAAAAGGTAATCGAAGTTCAAAGGTCAGTCATTTCAAAAGTATATAGTTTATGTTTGTAATTTGTTTACTAAAATACTAAGTAACTCATCAGGTTCAATTTGAGACATTGCTTACGTCCAAACTGTAATGGGTCACAGAGTTAGGGTCCTTTGAAGGTGATAGTGAAGGTGTACAAAACCCATTTTTCCAAGTTTTTCGTTTTTAGGGTATGAAACCAACTTTTTATAAATTTTTAGTTTCATAGTTTGGGGGTTGAAACATCGGGATTTTTGTGAAAATCAAATCAAAAGTATTCCCCAAAAAGAATTGTTATATTCCATCAAAGTAAGAATTTGAATTTGAGTGCATATGTGAGAAAAATGAGAAGAAAGTTTGGGGCTTCGTCATGGTTCAGTGACTTTTTGAATACGTAATTGAATCAAGATCATGTTATTTGGAGATCAGTTGAAGCTGTGTGCCAAGTTTCGTGACATAACTCACTGTCAAATTAACAATAATCATCAATGAAATTGGCTGAATTTCACGTTTTCAAGTATTGATTTCCTCCTCTATTGACTTTATGTACAGAGGTTTAATAAAAGTTTAACAAAAGTGAAATTTGGCATATTTTAAATGTCAGTTTTTGTCCATTTGACTGTGCATTATTGTATGAAACTTTGCACATAGCTTCAACTGGTCTCTAACTAACTTGATCATTCGTCAAATTACGTATTCGAAAAGTCACTGAACCGTGACGAAGCCCGAAACTTTCTTCTCAGTTTCATGATTTTCTTGTATCTTGTGCCCACTGAGGCGTGAAACATCGGGACTTCTATGAAAATAAAATCAAAAGTACTCCCTGAAAAGAATTGCTATATTCAATCAAAATAAGAATTTGAATTTTAGTCCGTACGTAAGAAAATGGCTTTTTTAGCCTCACGTGCTCACTGAAGCATGAATTTTTGAATAAATGCTATATGATCATTGACACTTGTCCATAGAATATAAATAAAACCCCAAAAATGTTATTGAGATGCTTTCTAGTGCATAAAATTACTACAATGACTCTTCGTAATTCTAAAATGGCCTATTTTTTGGTTGATTGATGGGTTCATTCAACCGTGAATGGATGGATATTGGTTGCATACACTTCCTAAACAGGAATTCCCACACATTTGAGCGATTTTACCATGGCAAAGAAGTAAAAATTGCACTTTGGGCAATTTTTGCTGCATGCTCACTCAACCGTGAAATTTGACGCAAATTTCGTTTCCGTATGTTGGGAAGCACGTTTTGCATACACTCTGAAGTGTAAATTGTTTAAAATCTGAAAATGGGTCCGATTCCATTAAATCGAAGTTGGGATTTTAGGCTTGTGAACTTCAAAAAATGACATTTTTGCATTCAACCATTAATCACTGAGGCATGACTTGATGATTTTTCCTATAATTCGGTCCTATGGTAGCTAATTAAGTTCCCTACATGGACATATAATTAGATTTTTTAAATTCCTCCTGGTTCAAAAATTATTGATATCTGAAATAGGGGGAACTTTCTTTTTTGTTTTGTGTTTTTATATACCGAGTGAGTCAAAAAAAACTTTACACCTAGACAAATGTAAATAAAAAGAAAACTAATTTATAAACCCTAAATTATTTTACATACTATGAAAGAGTAACTCCTCCCGCATCTTCTAGTACCATTTTTGTGTAGTATGTCTTTACGCTTGGATTAACACGACGCATTGTTTGCGAACATGCAAATTTCGAATTGTGCCAGGGTGGGGATGAAATTGAAACAACAAAAGCTGACAAAAAAGCAACTCCAGCATGAATAAAATAGCATTACTTTTTAACGAAAGTGTCTTCCGCTTGATAACTTGGCGGGGGTGTTGTTAAAACATATTGACTACATTTTGTATGAAAATGAGATAAATCTGTAGAGTCAGGCATCAGTGAGCACACGTCAAAGAAAAAAAAATCTCTTTTCAAAAGTATTAGGAGGCCTTTTTAGGTCTGTCAGTGGCAATTTACTCTTTGACGTGTATTCATTCATGTATTACTTGACGAGTCAATCTAATTTTCATACAAAATGTAGTCAATATGTGTAACAACACCCCTGCCAAGTTATTAAGCGGAAGACATTTTCGTTAAAAAGTTGTGCTATTTTATTCATGATGGAGTTGCTTTTTTGTCAGCATTTGTGTTTCAATTTCATCCCCACCCTGGCACAATTCGAAATGTGCATGTTCGCAAACAATGCGTCGTGTTCCTCCAAGCGTAAAGACATACCACACAAAAATGGTACCAGAAGATGCGGGAGGAGTTACTTTTTCAAAATATGCAAAATAATTTAGGGTTTATAAATTGGTTTTCTCTTTATTGACATTTTTCTAGGTGTAAAGTTTTTTTTGACTCACTCGGTATATATACAGTTGTCCGCAAAATTGTTTATACCCCTGTCATTTTCTAGGTTTTTTGAATTTTGCTTTTAAATAAATGTGTTTCGTCGAACTTTTTATTGATCAGTATGCTATCATGAACTAAACAATGAGGAAAATGTGAAATTTGCAAAAAAATTGTATTCCAGGGGTATTTTATTGACAGATTTACGAAAAACACCATGTTCATAACTATTCATACCCCAGGGGTACCCGGTCAAATTTCTTATCATATAACCACTAATATAAATATTTTTCTTCAAATAACCATCTGAAATAGTTTTTGCAAGAGTCCATAGCATGTCTTTATGGCTTCTGTAGGGTCTGTCCCACGTGTCCTATGGAAAACCTCCAGGCTGAGTCAGGTTGCATGGTCTTTGAGCCATCCTGTGAGTCTTTAGCGCCCCGATCCCTTTCTGGTGATCTTCTTATCAGGAATTTGAATTTTTCATTAAGGAACATTCATATCGATGTTATTTAAAATAAACACTCTACCCGCACATTCTGATCCCTGATATAACTTTTAAGTGCTTCTTCAATAAGCACCAGATGTAAAACACTTTGGAAAAAGCTTCTCTGGGCTTGACAAAAACTGCAAGGTGTCTCCTGCATAAAAAGGTATATTGAGAGGCCTAAATAACCCACATGTCACGACCAAGGTCCGAATTGGCACCATTGACCATCCAGAGAAGAAGGTACCAACCAGCAAATACTGGATAAAAGAGATCTGTACAGACACTGCCCAATACAGACTCCAGTTTTGTATTCAGACCGACTGGGAAGCCTCTGGACAGTTCGTAAGTTCAGTTAAACCAGGATTTTAACATTTTGGCCATAGTTCTATATTAAGTTGATGAGAAAAAAATTAGAATTTAGGAGTAATATGGACTTTCTTCAATTTGGCCAAAAAAAGACGAATCCTTCCACCGAAAGTACAGTGTCCTGATTTTAGCACATGACATTCACATCGAACTGTTATGGGGGATTTTCATTGCTGGTAGCATTGGAAATCTCTTCAGAACAAGAAGCTTCCTGGTGAAGACATTTTTAGTAAGATCCTTGATGAAAACATGCAGGAGTATGCATGTAAATATCACCTAGGACAGCATTAGACATATCAACAGGACGAATTTCAGAGGCATACGGCCAAGTTAGTCAAGGAGGGGTTCAAGGACAATCAAAATGAATGATAAGGAGAGGAAAATTCGAAGACCTGACAAGAATCCCTTTCGAAATGTGCCTGGGAAGTTGAAGAATCACATACTGGCCCAAAGACCATGCAACCTTACGCAGCCTGGACGTTTTCCAGAGGACGCATTGGTCAAAATCCATGGAGGACATGAATGGTGGCTCCGGGCTTCGCAAAAAAAGTATTTTATGTGGTAATTTGAAGAAAAAAAATACAATCGAGGTGATTAATTTAAAAAAAATAGACTGATTACCATTAGGGTATGAATAATTATGAACATGGTGTTTTCATAAATCTGTCAATAAAATACCCCTGGAACACCATTTTTTTTTTTTTTTTTTTTTTTTTTTTTTTATTTCAAACTTTCCTCATTGTTTAGTTGTAGGTAGTATATTGATCACAAAAAAGTTTGAGGAAACGCATTCACTTAAAAGCAGGAATAAAAAAACTAACAAATCGACAGGGGTATGAACAATTTTGCGGGCAACTGTATTTTTCTGCCACTATTTACTATTATATAGATAGTGTACAATCTATCGCGCAATATACTGGATTATAAGTACGAACAAATACTAAATTATCCCGAGTGCAGATTTGTTTCTCCGAGGCCGCAGGCCGAGGTGAAATAGATTTTCACGACGGATAATTTAGTATTTGGAGTTCATATAGTCCAGTAATGTTGCAAGATGGAGCTTTCACTATTTATTATAGTAAATAGACCCCTAGACCTTTGACCTTGCCTAATCTAGTTTTATCTTTGCAAAAAAATTGGTGCAAATTAGCTATTGTGACGTATTTTGTTGCTCCGCGTATCCATTGTTATGAGCTATAGTGCGCAACATTTTACTGTCATTACGCGCTAGCGCAACAAGACAATCGATAGAATCGATACTCTCCCCATGCATTTAACACAGGCTTTACCCTCCAAAAACCGAAAGTTATATTGTACATATGTACAATATAACAAATTGAAAGTAGGTCACGTGGTACTGCTCTAGCCAATCGCAACGCGTATTTTTCTGCCACTATTTACTATATATATATATATATATATATATATATATATATATATATATATATATATATATATATATATGGTCGATTCAAGCGAAAAGTGTACACGGTGTTTTTGATCATGTTCAGGCCAATAAAAAAAAAAATCCAAAAAAATGTAGGAACCTCAATTTTGCGTTTTATGTATCTGCACCGGTGAACTCATTCGTGCCGCATTTCGCATTTCAAATTTGAATAATATAGGGCAATCCAGTGGTAAATTTGAATGTTACCTACGAATATAAAACCATACTAGATATAACGAAGTACAGCTCCTAATTGCCGTACAGAAGCGCCTCACCATTCCCTATCGACATGCATTGTTCCCAGTGACATTGCTTTCTTTGTTAATCTGGCAGAAGAGGTCAAAGGTCCGAAATTTTCGTGTGGTCAAAAAATTCAGTTACCTACGAATACACCTATAAACCACTGCCATTTCTACACCTTAAGAGATTAGTGACAAATATTGTAGGGAAAGTTGACAAACGATGTCTTGCTGACGTGTGTAAACTTTTATTATCCTTGAACAATAGGTTTTTGAGATATTGCCTTATAAGTGCTGTATTCGTAGGTAACATTTGACATTCCAAATGTTACCTACAAATACAAGTATGCATAGCGTGTTTCTGGCATATATTTTAGTAATTTGTCTTGAGACTAAAGTTACAAACTTTTGTAGTTTCATTTGTCATATAAATAGGATATTGTGTGATAATTTTCTTGTTTAGAATCTTATGTTTTCATTATGTTTCGACATTTTCCTTATTAATGTAAAATAATTTATATTTTTAATATTGTTGTTGAGAAGTAATTTTCCTCTGACACAATGTTATTATCAAGTTTAATATTTTTCGTAGCGCTTATCAAGTGGGGAAACTCTTTCAAATTTAATTACCAAACAAATTATAGCTTTTTAGGAATAAATAAAAACACGGGATAGCATTTCCTGCAGTGGTGTCACGTGTATTCGTAGGTAACAATGTGTATTCGTAGGTAACAATGTAACGTAAACTGTCATTTTCGGCTTTACAATTAACCTCACATTGCTTTTTCTTTATTGGAAAGGGAGGACTAGTCCCAATAGATATTGGGGACATCGTTTGGACCCAATAATATAAGTTATTTTATTGTATTGGTGATTATCAGATTTGAAGAAAAATGCCCCAAATTATAGCTTATTGCATTATTCGGGATTAACAAATCTTTTTTTCCTATTTCATTCAAGGCACGTTTGCCGATTGACACAATCTGTACATAACAGATGTGAATTAACCTTCTCTAATTTTATTTCAAAATACGAAATGAATAATATTTACTGAGATGGATTTTCATTAATTATAAAAAAATAAAAACAAAACTAAACGTTCATTTTTTTTTAACGACTTATCCTTTTTTTTAGATTTCATTTATCAGGTGTTTATGTTTCTTATTAATGAATTGCAATCTGGAGTTCAATACAAAGCAAACTTACCTCATTCTTTAAGTTATCTTTAATTTCCAACTTGGGATTTCATGCGTATTTACTCAGACCTCATAATTTCATAAGTTATCGAAACCATGTTGATTAAAGTAAAGTTGACTTCTTTTTCATTTTTATTTTTCATGAAGATGAAAATGATGTAAAAGTGACAGATGCAGACGTATATCACTCTCTTTAATCATACAGTGCAGCAGAAATTCAATTTGGTTGGGATAATCAGCCTGGATGTGTGTCATTGACGTATTATATTCTCTCAAAATACTTTGATTTTGGTCACGTTCGAGCAAGAGGTCTTTAATTCTTTCCAATATTCACATCATATCAAGAAACAGTCAGTTAGGAATATTTTAACTCATAAGCAGTTCAAGACACTCACTGTTACCCACAAATAGTATCATTGGAATAAAATAACATAATGGGATAATCATATGTGCATGTAAGTGCCTAGATATATACGACGATACAATACAACATTTTTTATTTTATTTAAAGGAAGGGTATAATGAATATTTAGATTTAAAAATAAAATATAGCTAATATTTTGTTCGTTTATGGTTTCATGCTTATGTAAATATGATTTCAGAATAAACGTGATGAAAGAATGCCTATACCAGTTGGTGAATCGTTAAAAAAAAGTGCTCTACATCTATAATGTAATGTTCGTTGAAAAATATTTGATTAACATTTTTTTCGAATTATGTTAAAGTATTTATGTTAGACAGAAGATATCGTATTCATTTTTTATTGTTGGCTAGGGGCTGATGCTATTAATAGATATTCGCAATATATTATTCTCATGTGTGAATCTTTTAGTTTAAACGTTTATCATTTTAATCGGTTTTATGCTTGTTATCAAGCACAATGTTGAGAAAAATACCTTACACTTACTAGTACCAATAATCTTGATTAAAAGATATAAACATACGATAAACAGGACAAATATTGACGTTTTTGGTTAAAAGTTAGTGGCAGTATGTTCCCATATATTGGCTGAGAAAGATATTTTTCACAAGAAACAATTAGTTTGATACCCCTACACGATTATTATATCAATTGGATCCAAACAAATAGTTTAAAATATACATGTAAGCCAGTTATACCTATGTTACCTACGAATACATTAGCTGTTACCTACGAATAAATATGTTTCTACCTCTTCTATAAACAAAAGCAATGGGCGGATTCCAATTTTTTTAGGGTTTTAATGAGGAGTCATTCTCTTTTCTTTCAGTAAGATATGACATATCTTATTTAGCGTCGTGAAGATTAAACAATGCAAACTGACACAACCCCAAGTTTTTCAAACAGATTGTCTTAAAACTATAACTTTAATGAGATATGGCAAATACAAGGAAGTTAGGAGCACAAGCCCTGCTCTTACCGATTTTAACTATTGTTAGAATCTTATTGATGGAATAGAAAGACATATTTGGAAGGAAAATGTATATAAGGAGGCAAAATTCTGACTGTATCAAATTAGGGTACGTGTATTCGTAGGTAACACGCAAAAAATATGTTTTACTTTACCCCTCTGCCACAAAGTCAATTTGGGAGATTAAGCGTGGCAATTTATCACACGGATAGGTTGATAATTATGTTGACTTTTAGTGGGCCAAAGGACTAAATCATCAAAGAGGTTCTAAATTTGGACTCAACTTTTTCGCCGTGTACACTTTTCGCTGGAATCGACCATATATATATATATATAATTATCTTACTAAAACGGGCCTTAAGGGGAACTGAGAACAATAGCTTTATTCAGTCAGGATTCCCCTTAGCGACTTTCTATAGGCGAAAAATTCCCCTTAACGCCAATTCTATAGGGTTAGGGATAGGGTTAGTTGGGGCGATATAAAAAGGAGGAAACAAAGAAATTCGCCTTAAGGACGAAAATAGGTATATATATATATATATATATATATATATATATATATATATATATATATATATATATATGTATATAGTTTATATAATATAATTTATATAATTTATATTTATAGATCTATAATAATCCTGTAGTATATCATAAAATCCTACTGACTGAATTTTATAATTTATGTCATATCCAGCTATATTAAACTCAATTGAGTGTTATCAAAAGGGTTTTTTGCTACCTCATGCTGTATATAAATTTGTTTACGTACGTGTACGATAAAATGTAATTATGACATATTTCTTATCTATAGCGTTTAAAAAAGCAATGTTTAATATAAATGGTAACTGGTGAATGTATCGTCTGCTAAAGGTGTTTCTGAACTATACATACAGGTTTTTGTTTGTGAAATATCTTTGTACCATGTCACATATTCATGATAGACGGTAAAAACATTTTAACAGTCATGCATAACATCCAGGCCCGGCTGTTAGAAACCTCTACATGACTTTGTATGACATGATTTAAGTCATGATTTTGTCATGATTTCCCTCTATCTTGTGCCCACTGAGGCATGGAACACTGGGAGTTTTGTGAAAATAAAATCAGAGGTACTCCCCGAAAAGAATTGTTATGTTCAGTCTAAATAAGAATTTGGATTTTAGTCTCTAAATGAAAACAGGGCCTTTCTAGTCTCATGTGCTCACTGTAGCATGAATTCATAAATAAAAAATATGCCATAGGATCGTTGACACGTGCCCAAAGATTTTAAACATAACCAAAAAATGTTATTGAGATGATTTTTAGTGCTTAAAATTACTGCTATACCTCTTCACAATTCTAAAATGGCCTATTTTTGGTGTTTGAATAAAGTGATTGTTTTCAAAGTCGAAAATTCACTTCCAAAACAGGAATTCCATCATATTTGATCGAATCTACATCGTAAAATGCCCCAAAATGGAAGTTGTAACTTTTACCCAGTGCTTACTCAACCGTGAAATTTGACAATAAACTTATTTTTTTATGTTACACATTTGGCATCCTTTTTGACAAGTGCGGTGTTAAAAAAAGTTTAATATTGTTCCGAAATCATTTATTCAAAGTTGTAATAATCGGCTTGTGAACTTAAAAAATGATTTTTCTTTTTTTTTTGCCTTTAACCATTGCTCAGTGAAGCATGACATGATGATTTTTTTTCATAGAAATCGCCAACTTAGTAGCTAATAAAAGTACCTACATGAGCATTATTAGAACTCCTCCTGGTTAAGAATTTTAGATATCTGAAATAGGGGAACTTACTTTTTGTGTTTTGTTTATTTCATTAATAACCAGTTCTGCATTTTCTGAAATGGAAGACTTTTTGCCTTTGCCCTTTTAGCGATTTCTTTGGGCCATTATTAATTTGTTTGAAATGATTTGGTCTAATCATCTAGTGCTTTGAGTAATGAAAATGGACAAGTCTATTCTTTCAGAAATATCAAAATAGTCGTCAACATACTGGCTATTAAAGAAGTATAAACATATTTTGTATATAGTTATTCTATTATGTTGGAGATACACTCAATTAGCACTGGTATTGCAACATAGCTAAATGCGTGCATTTTATCATATTTACAAGTCTTTTATATATTGTCATATTTCATCCATGGCCAGAGATTTTGCGAAAATTTTTGTATAGGGTACATGCAGGTAATATGGGCCCCCTCAACTCATTTTCCTAATTTGCATAACATTTCAATATGACACAAAGTCTATTTTTTTTAAAAATATGAATCAGTAACTACTGCTCTAACTTTTATTGTGAAGAAAAACAATTACCCCCCCCCCCCTGTCTGCAATATTCAAATGTTGACGTCATTACCAAAGTGCTCATATTACATGGATGTGCAGGTAATATGGGCACATGTATTTAATGTATGTTTTAAAAACTACAATGACTCTACCATGTCTGGAATTTGCTTAAAATGTTGAAAATCATTAACTTTAAGATATCATTTGAAAATTATAAGACCCTTCAGTAAATACTTTGGCTATATATTTCATTGTTTTGTATGTTGTACAGTGTCCCCAAAAATTATTTGTACACTCTGAAAAAATGGAATTAAATAAATCGATGTTGGTTTGAAATTTAAATTACTATTTATATCAAATGGTAGGTAATGTTACTATCACCTAAACACTAAATCTCAAATGTTCCGTCAGTCTCGGAAGTTCTAGGCCGCCATTTGCAATTTTCATGACCCAATAATTATTTGTACACTTCACAAGATGGGTTTTTAAAGGAGTGTTTAAAATTTTGGGGGTCTTCTTCGGCTTCCAGGGCAGTCATCAACCTCCTTGGCATACTGTCGACCAATTTAGCACTCATTTCACCGCTGATACCATTCCAAGTTCACTGGAGCGTATCTTGGAGCTGCTGGATGTTGGATGGTCAGTCTAGAGGGCGTTGTCGCTTCAGATCACCTCTCATGTGCTAAAGGTTAAATTGGGATTAAATATAGGCTGTGAGGTGCCCTTTCTTGCAGCTTAACATGTTTCTGTTGCAATATTGCTTTAATATGGTTTGCTGTGTGCTTGGGGTCATTGTTATGTTGGACCGTAAATTGACGACCACTCAGACTTGAAGCAGATGAGAGCATCTGAGCCATTCTGAAGGGCAAGGATATCCTCATGGCTTCAGCATTCATGATGCCATGTTAAAAAAATTATCTCTCCAACTCTACTGGCTGACATACAATTCCAAATCATAAAACATCCTCCACTGTAGGCTTCAAGTATGACTGACTGAAAGCGTCCTACAAGACACACATGGTCCCGTGCATCATATCCAATCCCTTTTGCACCAATTATGTCTTAGAACAGAGGGCTAGAACTCTGCAGGCTTGTTCACATGTTGTTTTGCAAAATCATGACGCTTCTTTGTTACTGTCCCTTACATTTAGCTTCTTTCTTGCCAATTATTCCACTTATAGTCATGTAGCAATTTAGCCTGTTGCAGACACTCTTGAGGGCACCCATGCAGTAATTCCTCAGCCTCTGTGGCCTTGGATGCAATTTTCTTTGGTCACAAATTGCAATATTTAATTGCTTACTGTCTGTTTATCAATATCATCATGAAAAATGATGTCCATGAGACTATTTTTGCCTCTTAGAGGCTCCCATTTGCATAAAGGCTGATTGGTCTTCAAGTTGTGCTCCAACATGACAGGGACCACAAGCATGCAGCGAACCATATTAAAGCATTATTTTGCAGAAACTTGTTAAGAAGCTAGAAAAGGCAACTCAG
Organism: Paracentrotus lividus; assembly: GCA_940671915.1. Classification (NCBI taxonomy): domain Eukaryota; kingdom Metazoa; phylum Echinodermata; class Echinoidea; order Camarodonta; family Echinidae; genus Paracentrotus; species Paracentrotus lividus. The sequence goes on along the minus strand of CALNVZ010002065.1, from coordinate 19,479 downwards.
ATCCCAGATGTAATCCCCATTTAGCACGTGAGAGGTGATCTGAAGCGACAGCGCCCTCAAGACTCACCATGAAACCTCCAGCAGCTCCAGGACACGCTCCAGCGAACTTGGAATGGTATCAGCGGTGAAATGAGTGCTAAATTGGTCGACAGTATGCCAAGGAGGTTGATGACTGCCCTGGAAGCCGAAGAAGACCACCCAAAATTTTAAACACTCCTTTAAAAACCCATCTTCTGAAGTGTACAAATAATTTTTGGGCCATGAAAATTGCAAATGGCAGCCTAGCACTTCCGAGACTGACGGAACAATTGAGATTTAGGGTTCTGGTGATGGAGACATCACCTACCATCTGATAAAAATAGAAATTGAAATTTAAAACCAACATCGATTTGATTAATTTAATTTTTTCAAAGTGTACAAATAATTTTTGGGGACACTGTATATTATTTCTTTTTTTTTAAATACTATTTAAATATTTTTTTCATTATACAAGCCAATATAGGCCTACAATAAGTTATTTATATTAATTATATACTGTGAATATTCCCCAAACATCGTAGCAAAGAGATTAATGCCTCATCCCAATACTAAGCACCAGAATCATTTCCGCCATTTTGGATGGCCCATATTACCTGCACTAATGTTGCTGTGTCAGGCAAGCATTCAATGCCACATTGCACCCCTTCACTACAACAAATTGACCTGCACACGCTAGTATTATCAAAATGAAACTATAAGCTTACTAAATATACAAAACAATTGAGGTTACCCCTTCAAACACTCTTTCACCATCATATTCTGCGAAATATCAAATTTTACATCAGGGTAAAAAAATGCCGTAAGGTTTACCTACCTTGTTGGTTTTCAGCAATTTTCTGAGAGAAATTTCGGCATCAGATGCTCTCACGACGATATATTTTCGTATACAGTTCATATAAACAACATTATGGTGCTCACACCGGTCACCGGTCGACGGTCACGACATGATTTGCTTCAGGTGGTCCATATTACCTGCTGGCCCATATTACCTGCATGTACCATATTCTGAAAGAGGAAACTTTTCCCTTTTCATTCCTGAGATCAGTAAATACTCAGACAGGGGGAATTTTTTTAACAAAGGGGCGACAAATGAACAAAGGCCCTAAAAAATGACATTTTAAGAGGTGGGGATTATCAGTGAATAAAATTATTAAGGAGGAGTGAAATTTCTCTGCAAATTGTTAATATGTTTCCATTATCCTTGTGGCAAATTAAAAATAGTCATAAGGAACCATCACAAATGCTAATGAAAAAACATCACGCACAGAAGACAAAGAAATTGTTACGCCTTTGCTGAGGAGGATGCGTTGCAAAATCAGAGGTGGTGAATATCCAGCAAAATACAATAAAAGTGTGAAAACTTTTTTTTCTATTGTAAACGACATTATATTTACTACAAGAATTCAAAACTAATTTGGGAATTTGGTGGAATAAACTCGCATTAAATCGTCTCTGCAATACGGGACTAAATTTTTTCTTGGCAACGATAGAGATAAATTTATCTTCATCGGGTGTTCCTCCTTTTGTCTTTCACTGCAGTGCTACCTTTTTGGCCATTTTTAATTTGCCACAAGCATGATGGAAAAATGATAACACTTTTGGGAGATATATGACTCCTCATTAATAATTTTATTCACTAATAATCCCCACCTTTCAGAATTTCATTTTTAGAGGTCTTTGTTCATAAGTCGCCCCCTTGTTTATAAAAATGCCCCTATCTGAGTATTTACTGATCTCAGGAATGAAAAGGGACAAGTCTCCTTTTTCAGAATATACCAAAATTTTCGCAAAATTTCTGGCCATGAATGAAATATGACAACATATACAAGACATGAAAATATAAAAAAAATGCACGCATTTAGTTATGTTGCAATACCAGTGCTAAGTGAGTGTACATTGCAGCATGTTTCAACCCCCCCTTTTCACCTTTTATTTCCTTATTGTTCCGGTTCTAAACTGTGGAGAGAGTTAAGGTTATAACCAGGGCTTATCATCTCCTCATATAATTTAAGTTTTCTCGGTTAATTTTAAGCAGTTGAATTCGTTAATGTTCATTCAAATTAAACGATACCTCATGGAGCTATCGGTCAATTGAAAATCACGATCACATTTCGGACGAAAGTTCTTGTAAGAAATGTCAAATTGATCGGTGAGATAGTTTAAACCAGACCGGGGGATAACTATGTAATAGTTGTATTCACGATCGAAAAGTACGATGTATTGCGATTATATTCCATGTTTCATATTTTTTTTCTCAAATAATTGATAAATTTGTAACTTAGTAATGTAAATCATCACTGTTTAATTCTATTCTTTTTATACGTTTAATGTTTTTATATGACAATAAATAAATTCAATAAATTCTCACGTGCGCCAGGAGTGTCAATTCTGACAGACATGACGCGGTATAAATATTCAATATTATTATTATTAGGCCTATTTAATAAAATATCATGTCCATTACTTTCACCAAGTCAATTTCCAATCCCCTCATAATTTGATATTTGCAATTGCTTTATATCGCATACTGTTTTTGAATACTCATATGGCATGTTGCATTTTTTTTTTCAACTACTATAGTCTGTTTCAAAAAATGGTACAGTCGGGGGGGAAATAATTTACGTGTGAAATATTTTCAAATAATGTGTGTATGTGGTAAATAGATTTTCCTTGTTGATGCGCTTTGATCTGTATAAATTGCTAAATTTTGTGCAACGAGGAACAAATCGAAATTGCGCCCTTCTTTTGTTCTGGAGAGCTGAATTCATGGCCATTATGCGAAACCTAGAAAAATAGTGATATCTCAAAAATAACAACACCAAATGTGATGAGAAAAATTGCAGAAGAAAGTCTGATTTTCCTGCTTTATGAAAATACCAAACAATACCAGGTTGTGATTAATCTTCATACTATACAGTGCGTATCAATAAAAACGGGACAGTTTTGAAAAGTCTGTCAAAATTTTGTTTCAAATTATGATGTATATATGTTTATGTTAATAGATGCTCTGAAGTCTTATCTTTCAAATGCAATTTTAAAAAATAAGTTTCGGTCATGCTTGAGCACACACAGAACATTTTTGTCGGGGGCTCAAAAAACGGCTTGCTCACAAAATGGAAAAATGAGAAATATGATCATCAGACTTCTTGGTAATCAGCAGACTTACTCTAAACTTTTTCTTTATCTTTGCCACTATTTTCGAATTATGATTTAAATTTTTTTTACAAAACTATTTATTTACTTTAATTGTTTTGTGTTTGTTTTCATTTTAATATGTTATCTTTTTGCAATAAATATTCCTTCAAACTTAATTTGCTTTTTTGTCAACCCAAGAAAGGAAACTTGGTTGGTTGTTAAATTGATTGATTGATTGATTGATTGATTGATTGATTGATTGATTGCTTTGTTTGTTTCGTTCATGCTAGAGCGAACACGGAAAGTTTTTGTCAGAGGTTTAAAAAAAAAAAAAAAAAAAAAAAAAAAACTTCCGTTAAATTCAAAGGGTTTTATTTATTTTATTTTGATCATTATTCTGAATCAGGTACTCCCATTCGGATTGATTTTGCTTTACCCTGATCAATGATTATGTTAGTCTTTTAAGTCGATTTCCTATGATTCTTTCAACGATTTAATCAATAATTTAAAGAAAAAATGAATTAATCAAATGATCAATCATTCAAAATGGTCAATCTATCAATCCTTCATTCAATCAATATCGATCAATTAATAAATCAATCCAACAATCAAACAATCAAACAAATGAACAAACAAAGCAATCAATCGATCAAATAATCAACCAAATACCCTTTCTTGGGTTGACAACATTATTTTACTTTTTTTTTAGTTTAAAGGAATATTCAATGCTAAAAGATAACATGTTAACATGTAAAAAACAAAACAAAAAAAACAAATCAAAACAAAAAACAATTCAAGTAAATAAATAGGGTAGATGTAGGGAATACCGGCCACTTAAAGCTAATTTGCTTAATTAGCACATGAAAACAATAAAATCACAAAAGAAAAAGATTTTCATTGCTTAGCTACATCATTCAACTTTATTTTTCAAAAAAAATTGAGGTAATCAAATATTTGTTGAGGCAGTTATATGCAAATAATGATGTCATCGTAAATTGTCCGGCATTCCCTACAGTGTAGGAAATACCGGACAGTATGTTTTTACCCTTTTTTTTGTATAAAGATCTGTCTGGAAGCACTGATTTGAATGTAAACCATCAACTTAACATGTTTGTATTGATTTTTTATAACATTATTCATTTTTTAGAAGGTTATATGCATTTTACTACAAAATTTCAAAACACTCAGAATAACTTTATATCTCATGTAGATCATGACATATCACAATAATAATAAAGAGAAATAGACATTTCAAAATTGTCAAACAATTTAATAAATAAATATAATACATCATATATGCAACTTACTATTTGATCTACATGCTTAGCAACTCAACCCGGAAGTAAAACAAACAACCGTCCATGTGGTGTCCGGTATTCCCTACACAAAAAAAAATAATGACTGACTAGCACTTTTCAACACACTGCCACCCCAATACACAGGCTTTGTACAGTGCAAACACTCTATACACGTTTGGCCCACCCTCCACACATGTCCATAATGCATGAAATAGAGGTCATGCCCCAATTCTATTTTTATACCATCACATTCTCTAAAATGTCAATTTTTACATCAGGCCATTTTTCAGGCTGCACATTTTCCTACCTTGACAGATTCTGGTAGTTTTCTCGGAGATTTCTCGCTTGTTGTTGTCGAACAGCATTCAACCTTCCCAGACAGACCACCTGACCAATAGATGCCGGTATTTCAACTCAGTTGATTTTATGTTGGCAGCTAGGGCTAGACATGTGGTGACCGTCCCATATTCCCTACTGTCCGGTATTCCCTATATCTACCCTAGCTTTGTAAATGAATTTTGAAAGCATAATAAAAAAAATAATGGCAAAGATAATGAAAAGGTTAAGAGTAAGTCTGCTGATTAGCAAAGAGTCTGATGATTGTATTTCTCATTTTCTTCCATTTTGTGCGCAAGCCTTTTTTTAAGCCCCCCAACAAAAACGGTCTGTGTGCGCTGAAGCATGAACGAACCTTTTTTTTTTCAAATGGCATTTGAAAGCTAAGACTTCAGAGCATAATTTGAAACGAAATTTTGACAGACTTTTCAAAACTGCTTCGTTTTTATTGATACACCCTGTATATAAACAAAAAATGTTTTCCACTTTACCATTTTATTTGACACAGACTGTACAACTTCATTATTGTTTATCTATTAATATTCTGTACATCAACCATTGTAATTGGGACATGAGGCTTTATACAGTAATTTAGTTAACTTATTCTGTCCCTGGCGTTCCAATAATTGCAATTTCTATTTTGTATTATTCATACTGAAAGGTATAATTGTACTTTTTTACTTTTTGCCGAATAAATAATGATAGTATATTAAAAACTAGTAAAATAGGAAAATGCAGGTAATTTTGTTAAGTTGAAATTCTTATCGCGAGAGAGGGTATGCGGGTGAACGAGATAGATACAGAGCGAAGAAGGATACTGACAAGAGAAAACATGAAAAGCAAACTGATAAAAAATAAATACCCAAAATTTAAACTTTACGCCAGCGCTAAGCTGAATAACAATTATTTACTAGAGCTTTATAATTGTAATGCGTACAATTATCGGTCGTATGTACTGATATGTATGTGTAATGCAAAAAAAAGAAAAAAAGTATGCAACAAGAGGCTACAGGAGAGACAGAACAAAATTGAAACGGAGAGAGAGAGTAAAATAAACTTTTTGAAAAAAAAAAAGAAAATGAAATGTGTAATGTGATGAATTTACATTTAATTCCATTTTACAATTCCATTGTTTGGGAATTGTCTCAGCGTTATCATGAAAATCAACCAATATTTATCCTGATATTAACTACATTTGGATTGAAAAAAAAAAATGAAATTTCGGGTTTGCATGAGAATATGCCGATGTTTTATTCCTTAGACACCACATTTTATTAGTGGATTATATTTATTATGTCATAAACTTTTAGAACAAATTAAAAAATAAATTGGCTTTGACCTCTCTGACGAGCTATGGAGGATTCTAAAGAACAAAAAAGGCATTTGCAATTAATGGTGTATCCAACTCTGAAAAGATAATTGGGGGTTGCCGTTCATCCTTAAGAATTATTCAGGATTTTGTGTAGACATTTTTGTTGGCCAAAAATGGCGATACTTTACAAAAGCAAGAAGATATACTCAAGGAGGTATTTAATTTTTACTCAAATCTATACTCAACTAAAAAACAAATGAATATCGTTTGGAAACACTTCTCAATGACGCAGATATTCCGAAATTGTCCCCACGACAATCTTTAACACTAGAAGGTCCTCTTAATACTCAAGAGGTTTATTCCACGTTAAAACTTATGAAAAATAAAACAAATCTCCTGGACAGGATGGTCTCGCAGTTGAATTTTATCGCTTTTTGGGGGGAGGAACTTAAAATTCTAATTGTAAAATCACTTAATTATGCGTATTTCCCAGGAGAGCTATCCAATTCATAAAAGGATGGTATAATTACTTTGATACCAAAGGGAAATAAATCTACATATTTACTGAAAAACTAGCGACCGATTTCTTTATTAAATGTAATATATAAGTTAGCATCCGGATGTATTGCAAATAAATTTAAAAAATTTTCTCCCCTTTTTGATACATGAGAACCAAACTGGATTTCTCAGTGGTCGTTACATTGGCGAAAATATTCGTTTGTTGTATGTTTTTTTCGGAGGACAACTCCCCTGGGGGACAACTCCCCCGGATGACGACTCCCCCGGAGGACAACTCCCCCGCAGCACAACTACCCCGCAGGACAAGTCCCCCGGAGGACAACTCAACCATTCCGGATAACAGATCCACATGCACTCGTTAATTTTTGCTCCATTTTAATTATTATTATTTTTTTAACCGATATAGCCATTCATGGAAATACAAAATCTTTGGCAATTTTTTTTTTCCGGCGAAGGGTGTTAAAGTTTGGCAGCTATAGAGGCGTACTGCTATTGGAACCGAATTTTATCGTCAAAAGAGAGAGAGAGATATCAACTTTATTCTTAAATTTCCATAGGAAGATGATCTGATTAGATTTTAGAGTATGTAGGTCAATGGTCAGGCCCGTAACTAGGATTTTTGCGGGTGTTCGAAATCTGAAAAAAAAATGAACCTTTTGAAGTAATGATTCTTGAGCGTAAAGCGCGAGCTGAAATTTTTGACTAAAAATGACCCGAAGCAGTATATTTTTACTTTTATGGTTCTATTTTTGTTGTTGTTATTCTTTTACAAACGGTGACGATAATCTTTCTTTTAGCAAAAAAAGAAAAAAAAAACGCGAATCGTCAAGTAGAAAATTTCATATCACACCTCTTCAATTATACAAAAATACATGTACATAATTTGATACAAGGGTTTTGTTTCGTTTTGTTTTGGCTTGTTTCAGTAAATGTTTTAGAATTATAAATGTTTTCATCGGATATGTTGACGGAAATACTGAAAAATTGGTTGATATACCGAGATGTTTTAATTTTCATCTACTTCTGGAGATATTTTCATACCAACACTAGTTGCAATAACACCCTCTTATGATTGCGATGACACGGCATGAATGCAAAGCTATTCAAGTGCATACTTATGAACACACACCGTTCAGATATAACAATTGTCTGTAAAATCTTAAACCCAATGACAATGATTGTCTTACATTATTCCTCCAGGGGAGTTGTCTTGCGGGGGAGTTGTCCTCCGGGGGAGCTGTCCTCAGGGGGTGTTGTCCTCCGGGGAGTTGTCCTCCAGGGGAGTTGTCCAGGGGGAAGTTGTCCTCCGTGGGAGTTGTCCCTGGGGGAAGCTGTCCTCCGGGGGACTCGTCCTTGGGGGACCTGTCCTCCGGGGGAGATGTCCTGCGGGGGACCTGTCCTCCGGGGAGCTGTCCTCCGGGGGAGTTGTCCTCCGGGGGAGTTGTCCTCCGGGAGTTGTCCCCGGGGGAGTTGTCCTCCGGGGGAGATGTCCTAGAACCGATACAAGTTAATAATAAAGTATTGTATTTGAAATCTTGGTGTAATAAGGGAGTCCGTTTTGTAAATGATATTTTAAAAGCAGATGGCATGGATCATTTCTGTCATAATATGAATTTCAACAGAAGTTTAATGTGCAAACAAACTTTCTTCAATATTATGGCTTGTGTAATGCAGTAAGATGGCTTATGCTAAAGTGTCGCGTTGTGGCGCGGCGCGGCGCGTTAAAAAGTGGAAATAATCGACGAAATAAAAATAAGGTGTCTTTAAGCGTCCTACAAAAAAGGAAAAGATTCAGAATTGTTTGGCACGTATTGTGTGGTGTGGCGTCGTGTGTGTGTGTGTGTGGGTGTGTGCGGGTGTTTTTGGGTGTTTGTGTGTGTATGTGTGTTGGGTGTGTGTGTGTGTACTGCATGTTTGTATTTTTGGGAATTTCGTGAAACAAATTAGCACCAGGTATTCCTTTATTCCTTGGCAATTGGCTCATTCGGGACAGGACTTGTTTTAGATCAAACTTATATTTCTCCTCCTCAAATTGGCAGCATTAGAATTTTCCTTTCTACTTCTACATCATTTCAATTATTTTATCAAATTGGCTCAATTGTCGATAATGTGTCAAATACTAAGTAGTTTAAAATAGCAATTAACGCGGAAATCGATATGTATTGATAATATGTTGCCAATTTAAGGATGTCTAAACAATTCCAGTAGTTTACCTCACCTGTACCTGGATCGAGTGCAGCACAATATGGATGAATTTCTTGCGGAAGAAACTAATGCCATGGCTGGGACTCGAATCTGGGACCCAAAACAAGTGTTGTAAATTTACTAGCAAAATAATGGTAGAAAAGTTTAGAATTTTCTTATTTTGACATATAGAGCCGTGACCTTACATAGGCTTTATACTGCCTTATACTTTCATGATAAATTTCATTGAAATTCGCAATTTAAACAATGTGAACGTGGACCAGGACCAGGAGTGGACCAGGACTAGACCATCGCGATTTCTGATTGCTGCTGATGTCATAGCTGCCGATAGCCGTAAACAGGATCGACCGAACTTTTCATCGTTTTGGAACTATTAGTCACACAATTTTTGACATACACAAAGACACACACACACACACACACACACATGCACACTAACCCCACACAAGGGCTTAAGCTAAAGTCTCGAGTCCGAAAAATGATAATCATTTCCAAAAATTTCACAAAAATCGATCCAGAATCTTTTCCTTTTTTCGTAGGACGCTTTAAATGACACCTTATTTTTTTTTCGTCGATTATTTCCACTTTTCAGCGCGCCGCGCCGCGCCACAACGCTACACTTTAGCATAAGCCCAATAAGATCAGGTTTTGATGAAAATACTATACCGAAAGTAATAGAACCTACATGTATAATTCCCGAAGTATTGTAATTGATATTGAAAAAGAAAAAAGGGTGTTCACATATTTACCAAACATTTTTGAATAATAACATAAAAGAGTGCAAAAGTCTTACAGAATGGAAACATGATTTTGACCTTGAGGAAAAGAAATGGAATTTTTATTACGTGAGTCCATTTCAATCAACTGTTGATATAAACAGGAAATGGTTTCAATTTAAGATTTTGAATAGAATTCTATACATGAAAGACAGATTGTTAAAAGTAAACATAGTTGCAGATAATATATGTGCATTTTGTAAGAACGCAGAAGAAACGATAACGCATATATTTTGTACGTGTCCTTACTCAAATGGAATATGGTCAAACTTTGAATTACGGTTATCTAACCACAATATAACTATCAAAATGATTTGGGTTTCAAGGACAAAAATAACAATGCTTTAAACTGTATAATGGTGGTCATAAGAAGGGAAATATAAATACAGCAAAGTGTAAAGATTGTTTGCCTGTTTTTGACAATATTGTCTCAGCTAAAAAATGTTACTACGATATGGAAAAGTATATTGCGAAAACAAATCTTAGAGAAAGGAAGTTCTCGAAAAAATGGTTTCTTTTTACCAATTGCTTTTGATTAATAACTTATATGAAATAATTTATGTTTATACATGAAGAGTTTGATTATAGGGGGCACTAGATCCACTTTTGTCACTTCTGAGAAAAAGGCATTTGTTTGTCAAACTTTCTATCTGAGATATTTTTCATCAGAGGTGGATTTGGCGTCAATTTTGGAGTCGAGCTCTTCACGTGTATTTAAATATGTATTCAAATGTTTTCTTTCACAATTATATTGCTTTTTATTTATTGGCCATGTAATTTTGAATTGTTATTTGCTATTATGAAAATAAAGGAACCCTGTGGAAGGGGAAAATAAATTGAAAAAAAAAAATAATGTAAATGTTTTTGGCCAAAAATGGCATATTTCGGCAAAATTGACAAAATTCGCGTGCGCGTAGTTCCAACTTGAACAGACGATCATTTCGTTATGAATAGTCTAAAAAGTAGTGATTATGGTGTCAAATTGTTGTCAATATTAACAAGATTACTTTAAGAGCAACAAATCGATTATCTCAAGCTGCATTCTTCCCCAACGCGCATTAAGTGATTTTGAACATGTAAAATTTTTGCGCGTGTGTAATTCATTTATGCGTGCGCATACGCGCGCGCAACATAACCCAAAAGATGCGCTTCAATTTGAAGTTTATGTGTACTAAATTCGATTGATCAATGATTATTGGTTATGAAGTTATGATTGATAATGTGATTTTACAAAATGGCGTCTAGATGACGTCACATTATGCTAATGAGCTAGAAATTTTTTCAGTGCTCAGATTTTATAATGATCTATCATTGCTGAAAATTGATAAAATTCGCGTGCGCGTAGTTCCAACTTGAACAGACGATCATTTCGTTATGAATAGTCTAAAAAGTAGTGATTATGGTGTCAAATTGGTGTCAATATTATCAAGATTACTTTAAGAGCAAAAAATCGATGATCTCAAGGTGCATTCTTCCCCGACGCGCATTAATGCGCGCAAAATCGTGCGCGCGCGTTTCTATTTGAAAGGCTTAAAATGACCTGAAACGTACTCTAATTGAGCCATTAAAAGATTTTTAACATTTAAATTTTTGCGCGTGTGTAATTCATTTATGCGTGCGCGTACGCGCGCGCAAGATAACCCAAAAGATGCGCTTCAATTTGAAGTTTATGTGTTCTAAATATGATTGATCAATGATTATCGGTTATGAAGTTATGATTGATAATGCGATTTTACAAAATGGCGTCTAGATGACGTCATATTATGCTGATGAGCTAGAAAATTTTTCAGTGCTCAGATTTTATAATGATCTATCATTGCTGAAAATTTGAAATACTTTGATGCATTATTTTTTGAGTTATCGTGTCTACAAGATTTGTACAGAATAAAAAAAGAAAGAAAAAGAAGATTCTGACAATAACAATAGGTGATATGTAGCCTACATTACGTACATACCACCTAAAAAGATATACGTAACAAAACCAATTACAATAGGTGCAAGTTGAAGAAAAAAAAATCATTTGGAGATATGATAATAGCATAGTATGGATAATCAAAATAATAAATTTCGTGTCTGAAGAAAGACAATTATGAAGAGAGTGAATAATACAATGCGTCCCAAAAAAGAACTATACACTTTTCAAATGGCTATCAAATAAAAAAATATATGATTCTTGGGGAAAAGGTTTATATGTATTATAACGCTCATATCCTCAACTATCATTATGACACAAAAAAAATAACGCATTCTTCAGTGAACAATGCCCACTTTTGTGAAGGACACAAAAATTAGCCTGCGCATGAATTCGCTATTCACTTATTACCTTTGTATGGTACGCCATTAGGGATTCAACTAATAAAGGAATAAATCCGCTAACAGAGTAAAATATATACTGAAAGTCAGAAATAAACAATCAATAATATGCAAAAATGTATTTTTGTCACCGTTTTGTTTTCATATCATTGATTTTTGCTTTGACTTCAGTTAATTTTTGTCTTTCTTGACCGTCATAATGATAGATGAGGATATGAGCTTTATATACATCTAAACTTTTCCCCAAGAACCATATATTTTTTCTTTGGTAGCCATTTCAAAAGTGTATAGTTCTTTTGGGGACGCACTGTATACTTAATGGAAGAAAAAAAAACTTTAAAAAGAAATAAGTATGTATCTAGGTTTTTGAATAATGCAACCAGACAGACATGGTTTTTCTTTTCAAAATGAAATATCTAAATGTTTTTCTAAAAATGAAATTAAGGAACATGGACATTTCTCTTAAAAACGTACAAACAAGGGAAACTGAAAATGTTCTAAGAAATGATGGGAGATAGAGGAGGAACATTTTTCATAAGGATTTAGAAACAAGTTTATAATATTTATAAGAGTGTAACAAAAGTGCACAGGTATATGTACCATATTTCAACAAAACTCTGTGTAAAGGAGTTTAACCTCATTCAACGAGATTAATTAAGACGTCTCAATTATACCTGGGTGTCCATGTTTTTGCATTCTCTGGAAATAATGTAAATTTCAATGAACATGACTTCATTTAACTAAAATAAATATCTGATTTTGACACCGTGGTGTGATCAACGATGTATACAGTAGTGTATTGAAATTAATAATAACATGCAACTATAACCTTATGGTTTATGTGCTGTAATTACAGATCAGTAAGTACCTTCTTTGGAATTTGGACTTCTTAATTAGGACATATAATACCTACATTGTGTAAACATTACCGAACATTTTATGTTCCCAATTAGGACATTTAGTACTCACATTGACATTCAACTAGATATGAATATTTCGTATACATGTACCTACGTTCATGAACATTTAAAGTGCCTTTTTTTTTTTTTTACACCGGTGTGCTGTTGTGGATATTTATACTGATATATAAACTTGAACTGCCTGCTCGGATGACTGGTCATGCTGGTTGACACCTGTGTAGGCTACATTTTATGTAGAAAACCTATAACTTGTAATACGCCTATGGCCATTGCACAAATTTGGGTCAACCTAGTTAACGAATAGTTTGGGCAATCGATAGACCAGTTTACTAAGTTATTTTAATCTAACCATGTTTTTTTATTTTTTTTTTTTCATGGCGGCATATAGTAACAGGGTATTCAAACAACCTGTAATAAAAAAATAGTAATAAAAAATAAATAAAAAATAATAAAAAAATACAATGAAAATAATTTTAAAAAAATTGTATATGTTAGTAAGCTGGTCCATCCGTGCCACTTTGTGAACTCTTCGGCCCGTATTCTACTACGGAGTCTAGAGTTGTGCTGTCGCACAAAAATAGTACGGATTTTGAAACGAGAATGCAACGCTGGTTTGCACGCTTCTCCATGCTCCAAATGTTTTATTGTCCGAAACAAAGTTGACCGGATAATTGTTTTGCCCCTTTTCTCGTGAAGCGTCAGTGAAGCGTGCGTCTAACTGTACGAAAGTAGTCTCGGATGACGTCATTCGAGACCAGATCTGTACAAACATTTGTAAAGAATTCTAAACCAGGGGTATAGGTGGTTTAGAAATTGATATGGCTTTGCGTCGGAAGAAACTAATTATCTATTTTTTCGTTAACTTGAGGCTAAAGGTTTTTCAAAATTTGCTTTAAAATGAGGTGCATTATTGAATTATCCACAACGATTCGATTAATTGCATGTATATCATCAAAAATTACATTTTCTGACACGATTGACTTGTTAGTTTAGCCTAACATTATATTCAAAAGAACAACTGACGCGAAAACCAATGATAAACTATTGGTGGCAAGTCTTGTCATGAGATGGGATAAGATGGATTTGGAAGTAATTTGAGACTAATTTGAGACGGGTTTGAAATGATTTTGAAACTAGTGGTGGAGACGTCACAAAGACGTCTGGCGGTCTATTGCAAAGCAAATCGTATGTTAGGTTTTGTTTTTTCAGTAACTAAATCACTAGCACCCCACACAATATTTTATTTCTGTAAATCCCTTGTAATCCCAAAATTAGAATACGGACAGCCAGTTTGGCATCTACACACACAACTTCTCATAAATAAAATTGAATCAATACAGCGTCGAGCTACCAGAATTGTACTCAAACAAAGACGCCAACAAATGTCCTATGATGATCGTTTGCAACTCCTAAACTGGCAATGTCTTCAATCTCGTCGTAAATATTGTCTCATATCTTATGTTGTTAAGTCATTGTTTCATGTCATTGAATGCGGTACTGTCGGGCGCGCCATTTTGGTAAATGCTCGCCGAACTGATCAGGGTGGTGTTGCATAAAACTTTTTTCTAACCCGAGTTTTCTCGGGTTAAAAATCTCAGCTTATGTAGACCTATTTCTTAGGTTATTCAACCTGATTTTTAAAACTCCCTAAAAATGTATTGCATTAATACTTTTGAAAACTCTGGTATGTTTTTATGCAATGGAAAAAACAGTAAAAAATCCAGAAAAATATTGTAACCGGAGTTTTCGGACTTTAACCGGAGTTTTCAGATTTTAACCGGAAAAAACTCTGGTTAGAAGTTTTATGCAACGGGGTCCAGGTGAGGTTCGTCCAACTCCGTGCGCGGACTCAGCGGTTACATGGTTCGGCAATCAACTCATTTCCCCGCTACTGGGACGAACTCCCTGAGTCCTTGCGCACGGGGGTGATCGAGACTTCCCTATCGAGCTGGCTTGCAGCGCTTTAATGTCACCTCGGCCAGCGCCGGATTTAAATGATATTTCTAATGTTCCCCCGCTAGTTAACTATCCGTAAAAAGGTAATGAAATTGATATATGAACGTGTTACGGTACTGAATTTCAAATTTCAAATTATGATGTTTTTCCATCATTTCCTTTTTTATTCTTTCTCTTTTGATGGCTATGGACATCACATGGATTTGTTTGGTTAAGTGTTATAATCTATAGCGATATAATAAAATATGATACTTTTTATCTTGAGGTGTGGTATAATGTTTTACGAGGATTCTGTCCAGTTTATTGTCTAATCCTGTGGTAGTTTAGATTTAATAAGTTTAAATTTTTAAACATGTGGGTATTCAGGATGTTTTACTTAAATATTGTTTTCTATTATGTCTAATTGCAACATGTTCCAATTGTATCTTTCTGAAATTAAAATATTGTGTTCCTAACTGTGGAGGGGGGTACGGTTATAGCTCATCATCTCCCAATTATGTCAGTTCATGAAATAATATATCCTTCACTTTCATTAAGTCATTCTTCAATCTGCTCATTGTTTTATATTTGCAATTGATCTATATCACATTTTGTTTTCGAATACTGATGTCGCATTGCATTCCTTTACACTACTAGTACTTTATTATTATTGTTTGGATATCAATATGTATTGTAAATTAACCATTGGAATTGGGACAGGAGGCTTTATGCCACAGTAATTTAGTTAACTTTTTCTGTCCCTGGCGTTCCAATGGTTGATATTTCTTATTTTGTATTGTTTATACTGAAATGTATTGTTCTTTGTAATTTTCTTTGCCGAATAAATAATAATAATAAATAATAATAATAATAATAATACAATCGGTAGTTAATGGATAACAAATTGTAAAGCAGCTACAAACAAAAGATTGTTGCGTCATTAGAAACTTGTTCGTGCTGGGAGTTTTTTCTTGTACGGTGCTATTGTGTTAGCCTATTGTTTATTGTCGTACAACTCTAAACTCCGTAGTAGACTACGGGCCATAGTGGCCAGTGCTGGAGGATGCGAGCCAGTGCGCAAATTACTCATGCCAATGCTTGAAACGGCATGGAAACAGAGGGAGAAAAAAAAAAGAATTTCAGAAACTATTGTATCACATTGTGAAAATCCTTTTGATTTGATCGTGCACCCTCTTGAGAAAATCCGTGCTACGGGTCTATTTTTAAGTGGTAAAGTAATGGAGAGGCTTAAACTGGTATCATAATAATCACACCTTCCTTTCATCGAATAGAGCAAAGTGCAAAAATCAATCGCTGCAAAACAATATCTGAATGACTTATCAACCATTCAACAACACATGCTATGCAATATGTAATAGTATGTAATAGGTGTCTATTCGTAAACTGAAAAGTGCGTGTTGTTTGCATCGAGATTTCGATTCTGTCAAATCGTTTAAGTTTTTTTTCCCCAAATCATTTTCTCAAGAATGACGATAAGTAATTCATACAAAGTAGTAGGAATTTTGTGTTTAATCGCTTTAACAACACTGCTCCTAAGGATGACGGTCAGCACAGATTCATACAGGATTTGGAAGAGCCAAGAAGAACACCACGTATTAATGGAGACGGATGCGATAACGTCTATGGAGGAAAGTATGTATGTATGTATTTTTTTTTCTTTTCTTTTCTTTTCCGGGAATGAATATTTTAGGACTTAAAACGACAGCCTCTTTAGTAAAATTAATTCAACGTTAGAAGAACTTGAAGAGATTAATTGCTATCTTTTGATATTTTGTTTGACTTTGCCAATTACTTAACATTATCATGAAATCGGTTTCGGTTGAATAAGGTTGCATGTTTGCGTGCATGGACATATTATGGACCGGTCGTGAACAGGGCTTTTGATCTATGATGGCCGGTGGCAATCCGTTTTTTATCTTCTTGAATAAAGGTTGCCATTAACAACCTTAGAGCTTATCCTAAAGGCTTTCAAGACAAAGCCATGACTAATGTTGCAAATTGGATGAATTCCGTATACGACTTCCATACACAACAGGTGAATCAAATATTATTGTTACGAACGATACCTCGGCGATAACTGAAATACAATACCATGACCTGGCCATGCGTATTGCGTAATATCAATAATTTCGATGCTCCGCGCCAAAAATACATTCAGACCGCAGTTTCAAAAGGTCCGTGCGTGTTAACAACTAGAGCATCCTTCTTTATGCTACTAAACATTTGGGTTATTAACAATATTTGAAGGCATGCCAATGATGTTTTTAAAGAATAATTTAACGAGGTGGACATTTGTGGACACATTTAGGAACATAATCATTGTGTGAGTAAAAAGATAATGAAAAAATGAGCAAAGAAAATGGGGTGCCATCGGGATTCGAACCTGAGACCTCCTGGTTACTAGTCAGGCGCTCTACCATCTGAGCTATAGTAATATTTCTGGTCAGTTTCCAAATTTATCCAAAAATTAAAAAGATAATGAACACAAATGCGCTAAACAGATTTAAGGTTGACAAATCTCCAGTACTAATTTTTAATCATGGAGTCGAAATCAATATTTCAATTTTGAAAAAGTACTGCAGATTTATGATGGGTTGAAACGCTCCATAAATAACCCAGACTCGATCACAAGTCGATGTACGAAGCATTATGAGATACATTTGATCTTTTACCATCCCAAAAATGTCTTCTGCTGGGTCGATCTACCTCTGTTCATATACAGAGGGTTGCAGGAGCGTCGGTGGTGATGATATGATTAATATTCATTTTTGTTGCGTTAACATTAGAAATTAAGCAAATGTGATACACGATTTTTCTTTTAAACAGATGTAGCAAGCTACCGTGAAAATCAACAAGATGCGCCCTGTTCTAGTAAATATGGAAAACTAATTCTAGGAAAAGTAAGTACGCCTACATAAACTTTTCAATGTGTGTCATTTATTTCGGTTATTTGTGTATTCAAACAAACATGTACAACCCTAGTATTTATTTGGTTTCTCTTTTTTTTTTATCAAAGAAAAAGTTTTGGAAAGAATTCAATTATGCCATATCCAATTTACATGAGGTCACTCTGACCCATTTTTGGTTCGTTTGTTTTTGTTGTTGTTTTGGGGGAGGAGATTGTGTAAGTGTTGTTCAAGTCGACATTACTTCTAAAATTGATTTTTTTTTTTTTTTTTTTTTTTTTTTTTTTTTTTTTTTTTTTTTTTTTTTTTTTTTTTTTTTTTTTTTTTTTTTTAAATCTTTTTGGTTGCAATTAAAAAAAAAACAACTTAATGATGATTTGTTGGGCTTATAAGCCATAAATAGCGCCTTGAGCATTTTATTTAAATGGAAAATGGCACTATAAAAATCCCATGTATTATTATTATTATTATTATAAATCCCTAACTCTGTAACCTTGAAAAGTATTAAGAGGCGGTTTGCTAAACAGTCTTTTATTGAAACTTGCCCATGTCTATATCTTTTAATAAGATTCATAACTTTGTAATATGATTCTTGCATTCCATACAAGGATATAGTAGTAGTGTACAACCGAGTCCCTAAAAGCGGTAGTCGGACGATGTTGTCTTTGGTAAAGATCTTGACACAACGAAACGGCTATAAGAGGCCAAAATCAGTCATCACTTCTTCAGTAAGTAATCATCGCGTTTTTAAAAAGTTATAAAGGGCTTAAACTCTATAATTATAAGTTTAAACAAAATTATAAAATGACTCCTCTTTCCCTTGGTTGATTGGAATTGCATAATTTATCAAATAGGAAATTTATAATATATTAAGTATAGATTTGATTGCCAATAACGTTGTCTTTAAAGATCCCAGACGAAGTAAATACAACCTTACATTGACTGAAAGCTAAGTAGGCGTATAACATAAATACACAAAAATAAAATTCGATTTTCATACTCGAAAAATTACCCCTTATATAATGGCGCGGGTGATGACGTCAAAGGATGTTAATGGAATGCTTCAGCCGTCCGGCGGCCAGGTATAATTGGGTTTGGCCTTTAGAAAACACGTTTTTAGTGATATGCCAGAACAATAGACCCCATCCATGTATGCTAGAATTATAAATTATTTTTATGAAATGAAAGGGCAAATTCAATCATGCCTGGTTGCCAGGTGGATGTAGCATTTCGTTAACATCTTTTGACGTCATCAGTCGCGCCATTAAATAAGGGGTACTTTTTCGAGTATTTGGGAGGGGTGGCCTAGTTGAGGTTCAATCATCTTTTTAATGAAATACTTATTAGATAGGCAATAAATAAAAACGCTTAAATTAGGAATGGCTGTATTATGTAGCATATTAGCTTTTGTTTTATATGTAATTTTGTTATTTCATTTTTCGGTCCGGTCGGGGACGATAATTGTTGTTGTTTCGTTGTTTGTTTGTTTGTTGTTTTTTTTTTATTAAAGGTACATGCTAACAAGATTCAATCGTTTACAACTTTATGTGAGGATAACTTTTAAATGGCATTATAGGGAATCACTAAATATAAATTTTATCAGTTATAAGGACTTTTACTTTTTGTGTCTGTGTGTGCGACTTATTCAAATACATTTTGAATAATTATATACAAAATGCTTCTATTCCAACGAAATGCCGATAATTGGAAAATCGTAACTTAAAATTGATATACCTATGATATGCTTTTGCTAAACACAGGATC
>CALNVZ010002064.1:0-23260 GCA_940671915.1 Paracentrotus lividus | reverse complement strand
ATTAGTATCATCATTATCATCACCACTATCATTCCCACCAACATCATCATCCCCACTACCATCATCCTCACTTGGATGCAAACCATGTTTGACCATCATCATCATCATCATCATCATTATCATCGTTGTTGTCACCATCAGCAGCAGCAGCTATCTCATCATCATCATCAAACTTGTGGATCATGAGAAAGTTTACAAAGACATCTATAGACTCAATCTGAAGAGTAAACTTCTTTTTTTTTTTTTTCTTTTTTTTTATTCAGTAAAGAACAAACAGCTTGTGGTAAACAAGAAAGCAAACTCCACAATTGGAAGACCAGGGACAGAAAAAGCAACTAAATATCTGTGGCATAAAGCCTCCGGTACCAAATCCAATGAATGATTTACAAATAAATGAAACACAAATATATGATCTCAATTTAAACGTAGTATTATGTATGGTATAATGTTTCTTATTACCTTTGTCAATATCATTAGTGACATCTAGTAGATTGATTAAAAGATTTTCCGCAACACATTATTAACATTATCTATTTAAGGAAATGCTTGGTGGTTAAAACATGAAGGAAAAAAAAATTCATATAAAGCAATGCTCATACCCTTTTCCTAAGAAGTGGGGGGAAATGGATCTTGGAAGGAGAAACTAGAAAATGAATTATTAGAAGTGGGTAGGGAGAAGCACAGGATACAACTTATTAAACATTTATATTCAGAATACTGTGTACCCCACCATAAAACATACTTGAAAATTCCTTCAATAACATTACTTTCCTAAGTAGGCCTACAGTCTACTCCCATTATAAAGAGGCTCAGGACAAAGTTAAATCTTGTTACTCTGAATACATAGACACGTGTGCACTTGTAAATGACGGATATTTCCCAATGGTCTAAATGAATCACTTTTTGATTTTCAAATAGGCAAAAATTATACTATTATTTCAGACTGCAAGTTGCAACCTTAAAAAAAAATAAAAAATAAAAAATAAAAAAAATCAAATTTATAGGTAATGACACTTTACTAATGTAAATTACAAAATGCATAAAAAAATTTGCACGTAAAAATAGCCATCATACATTTTTCAATCAGATACAAAAAATCTAAATGACATACATGTTCCGGTATAATTGTAAATGATATATTTTTTAAGGGTATAGTGTATTATCATCTAATTAGGGGATTTTAGCGGTTCAGTAAAAGTGAATGTTTTGGTCTGCATCATATGTCTTTAAATATCTTTGCTTCCACTGTAATCATATTAGTATTAATATTAGTAATAATAATAATATTCAAATAGCGGAAATGGTAGGGGTAGGTTTTTCCCTTGGGAATCTAAATTTTGGGTTTCCCCAAATCCTGATTTTAGGAACTTTTTCTAAAGCTGTCAGGCCCCGTGGATCTGCACCTGGATAGATGATTATCTAAGGTACATGTACATTATCCTGAAAAATCTTCTCCGAATGTAATAATAGCCGTTCTCGAGATTATACCAACTGATATGAGGGTGAACTGCTCTTTCAAACCACATCTGGACTTAAAACACTTCAATACATTTCTTTTTTCATTAAGCTGAATAAAGGTGCAAGCTTTATCATCCTAATGTAATGCGGAGAAAGCAGATTTACTATGAAGAGCCAAACCCAGCGATCACAAGCTATCACAAGCTATGGGGCATGTGCACTCCATGCTTGTGATTTTGATATGGTACGAAGGAAAGATAGTACAAAAATCTCCTGCGTGCCCTGGTACTCCATGTGTGTCTGAAAGGAACAGGGCATATGCCATAAAAATGTTCCACAGAATCCGCTGTAGATGCATGTGAGATTAGCTGTGACCATCGCAGATGAATGTCTCTCACAGGCCTTTTGTAACTTCAGACAATAGCGCTGTGTGGGTCTCGAACAAAAAACAAAAAAGTCATAAATTGTACCCAAAGGATTTTCTTCTTATCAGGTAAAAGCTATAGAAAGATTAACGTTGATGACTGAAGGACGTTATTGCGTTACTCAGGAAGCTCTATAAATAGGAATTGGCGACAAACGTTTGCAAGAGCAAGCCGAGTTGGTGTCAGGCTTACTATGACTGTCCAAGCAGGCATGAAAAAGGAATTCAATTGGTAGACAGTGATCTCTTTGAAACTCTTCTCTGGGATAAGTCTGAGACCCTGAAGCGTGTGCCTGGTCAATCGAAATACCTTAGATTCATCCCTCAAAGTCGTCACCAATACCCTATCTTGGCTGTCAATAGTAGCATAAAGGTATTCCCAGCTATCCCTAAGTTTTATTGTAGTACCTCGATGACCTTCCTGGTCAAAGACGGTAAGTGTGCTGAGCCTGGTATTAAAGGTTGTTGTGACCATTACACCTGACTTTGTGACGTGGATCTGTTTGGGGTTAAAGTTTCCAGTAGAGACTACTTTGTGTGGATTGGGGTTGCTACCATGGAAAATGTAGATCTCTGGATTACCATTGACAAAATAGATATTATCATGTTGGTCAGTACAAAGCGAAAATTCCTCCTCTCCCTTTTTACACTTGTATTGCATACCTTTAAGAAAGGTACCATTTGAGTTCTCTTGATACACACAACATGTATTTGCACTGTGTGCTATCACAGAACTCCCATCCGTAAGAAATGCAATGGCCAAGACTTTGGCATTCTCCATATATGGTCTTCTTTCCCCAGACAAAGAGAGGATCGCAGAGCCGCTGGTGAATGCTATGACAACTTCATCCTGTGACTTTACCGCCATGCTACGTATGTGGTCTGGTAAAGAGATGCGTCTCACAACAATACCTGCCGCATCATTTAAAAGGGTGTCGCCCTGCAATTTCTTTTCCTCTTTCTTTTTCTTTTTCTTGTTCCTTTGACTGACATTAGCACTAACACCACCTGTCATCTGTAGGAACATACTCTGCAACATTAACATCTGCTCAAATGAATTTGGGTTATATGTACCCTGTTGAATATTACCTAGAACCAAGGGTTGTTGAATGTCACTCTGCACCGATGCTTGTTGAAACGTCACCTGCACCGATGTTTGTTGAAAGTACCCTGCACTGATGTTTGTTGAACGTCACTCTGCACCGATGCTTGCTGAACGTCACCCTGCACCGATGCTTGTTGAATGTCACCTGGACCGATGCTTGTTGAACGTCACCCTGCACCGATGCTTGTTGAACGTCACCTGCAAACGACGCTGTTTGAACGTCACCCTGCAACAACGCTTGTGAACGTCACCTGCAACGACGCTTGTTGAACGTCACCCTGAGACCGATGTTTGTTGAACGTCACCCTGCACTGATGTTTGTTGAACGTCACCCTGCACCGATGTTTGTTGAACGTCACCCTGCACCGATGCTTGTTGAACGTTACTAGCCACCGATGTCGCTTTTCCTCCAAACTCTACACGACCTAAGGCGAGAAGTGTCTCATCGGCTGGAAAAAACTGCACTCTCTCTACTCTTTGTTTCACAACTGCTAGCAACTCTTCTAAGTTAAACAATTTATCATTTGTTTCCGTTAATGAGTACTCCAGGATACTGCACTTCACTTGATGCGCTTCAAGCTTAATCGAGTCGAATTGCTCAATCATACTGCCCATTAACCCTTTGATGGAGCGATCAATATTATCTATCAATTCTTGATTTTTAGCAATCCTACATCTTAATTGCTTGTCTAAGTCCTCCCGAGAATCGTCAACCTGCTTCAGTAATCTTTCCTCATCTTCTTGAAGCATTGCTCTCTTTCTAGCACAGGTATTTCTTATTCTATTCTCAACAGTGCTGAGGTGACAAAACATGGCCGCAAGTTCTTTCTCGGCATCACCCACTGATTTTTCAATTTCGTTTTTTCGGAATAAGCCCTCCTGTACGAGTGCATCTCGTGTCTTCTTTAGCTCGCTTTCAAATTCTTCTTTCTTCATAATCTTGTGCCCTTGATGTTTGTCAATGAAACAAGTGATGCAGATGAATTCAGTGCATACCTCACAGAACAGTGTTTTGTAATCTGCTTTGTGAAGTGAACAAACGTTCGGTGAAGAATCCTTCACCTCTAAGCGTACTTCATCTTCGATTCCTTTCATGGAATAGTTTGGAGTGAGACATGCTTATTTTGCTCTTTTCTCAGCAAATTCGCAATTTTCTGTAAATTCCTTTGGTGTGTAGTATTTATTTCCTAAGCTTGAGATTCTGGTATGAACAAGAATTTTTTGATTTATTTCATCATGGCTACTACTCTAGATTATCTTTAAAACTTGAACCCTTGTCCGGTTACAAAGTAACGGTAACGGAGAGACATCTGGTTTACCTGTCTTCTTGATGCTTGTTGAACGTCACCCTGCACCGATGCTTGTTGAACGTCACCCTGCACTGATGTTTGTTGAACGTCACTCTGCACCGATGTTTGTTGAACGTCACACAGCACCGATGTTTGTTGAACGTCACCCTGCACTGATGTTTGTTGAACGTCACCCTGCACCGATGTTTGTTGAACGTCACCCTGCACCGATGCTTGTTGAACGTTACTAGCCACCGATGTCGCTTTTCCTCCAAACTCTACACGACCTAAGGCGAGAAGTGTCTCATCGGCTGGAAAAAACTGCACTCTCTCTACTCTTTGTTTCACAACTGCTAGCAACTCTTCTAAGTTAAACAATTTATCATTTGTTTCCGTTAATGAGTACTCCAGGATACTGCACTTCACTTGATGCGCTTCAAGCTTAATCGAGTCGAATTGCTCAATCATACTGCCCATTAACCCTTTGATGGAGCGATCAATATTATCTATCAATTCTTGATTTTTAGCAATCCTACATCTTAATTGCTTGTCTAAGTCCTCCCGAGAATCGTCAACCTGCTTCAGTAATCTTTCCTCATCTTCTTGAAGCATTGCTCTCTTTCTAGCACAGGTATTTCTTATTCTATTCTCAACAGTGCTGAGGTGACAAAACATGGCCGCAAGTTCTTTCTCGGCATCACCCACTGATTTTTCAATTTCGTTTTTTCGGAATAAGCCCTCCTGTACGAGTGCATCTCGTGTCTTCTTTAGCTCGCTTTCAAATTCTTCTTTCTTCATAATCTTGTGCCCTTGATGTTTGTCAATGAAACAAGTGATGCAGATGAATTCAGTGCATACCTCACAGAACAGTGTTTTGTAATCTGCTTTGTGAAGTGAACAAACGTTCGGTGAAGAATCCTTCACCTCCAAGCGTACTTCATCTTCGATTCCTTTCATGGAATAGTTTGGAGTGAGACCTGCGACTCGTTCTTGTCCAAGTTGTGTGTTTTTTCTGCAGATGGGACAGACAATATAATTCAGATCATGTTGCTCATCATATGCTTGTAAACAACCCTTACAGAAGGTATGTCCACAGCCAAGGAGGGTTGCATTTTTGAAGACATCCAGACACATGGGACAAATCAGATCTCTGAATTTTTCTCCTTCCACCTTGCTTGCCATTTCTATCGTTGACCAGGAGAGATCTAAAGGAGGAAAGGGGAGAAAAAAATATAACTAATGGGCAGTTCCAAGGTAACGGAGTGACATTCAGAAGCAACATTTCAGCATTCAAACAAGTTTATCATCCATACTTTAATCTTTATGTACAAAGAAATGGTTCATGACAACAGCTGATGGTACCCTCTTTTCAAAATGATAATTTTTTTTTATAGTGATATTCTTAATTAATGAGATATGAATATTCATAATCATGGTTACGGAGTGACGCAAAATGGACATGCCTGTTTAAGCAGAAAACATTTTGCTTAAACTCTGTGAAATTCAAATGGCTATCACAATTTTGAGTTATTGATTGGATTCTATGTTATTCTAGGTATAATATGCCACCTTGCATTAAAAAATTAGTTGAATATTTTGTTAATTATGACTTAAAGCCAAGCTTCAGTTCTTACAGCCAAAATAATTTGAGATAAATCTGTAAGATATGTCCTCACGTTGTTCCATTAACATATATATATGCCTACACAAGATTATATTCACGTTTCGATAATGATTTCAGAAGAAATGTTGAAAAAATATCGAAACAGTCCGTCAAATTGAGACTTGGAGTAGACCGCTATATTGCCACAAGTCACGGCACAACATACACACACAGATCCGGTGCAAATCGCGTGCACATGATATACCCGTAGACTTTCCACGTGGCCGTGTTAATCACGCATGTGCTTGGACGGGCCGTCCACGTACAGAAATTATGCTTATTTTGCTCTTTTCTCAGCAAATTCGCAATTTTCTGTAAATTCCTTTGGTGTGTAGTATTTATTTCCTAAGCTTGAGATTCTGGTATGAACAAGAATTTTTATATTTATTTCATCATGGCTACTACTCTAGATTATCTTTAAAACTTGAACCCTTGTCCGGTTACGGAGTGACGGTTACGGAGTGACATCTGGTTTACCTGTCTTTTACGTAAGGAGAAATGCATTATAAAGAAATATTAATACCAAAGTTTGTTGGAGTAGACCATGACAATTACATTAAGCCCAAAAAATTTGCAAAAAGTGACGAGATTTAAGAATAAGAGGCATTTAAAGCCTCAAAGTCCCATATGTGCAAATTTGGGTTTGATCAATTATTCAGCGAAGAATACTGAATCGCAAATTTTTAAAACTTCAATGATTGGTTTGTATTGTAAAGAAGCCTTTGTGGTAATTTCAGATCCTAATTTGCATTTCAAAGGCACAGCGGCACACTAAAATTTCAGCTCCATGTCCTGTTTTGCTTGGAACTGCCCTAATAATAATAATTCATGATCAATTTCAAACGAACAAAAAAAGACAATAAAAGTATGAAAACAAAAAATTTCTGGGTGTTTAATCTTTAATCTGAGCAAGGTAGTGTGTATTCAAGAAGCATGAGAATGGGCAATTACAATGGATTTATCATAAATTAATTGTCCAATTCTAGTTACCTCTATCTCTTTTTATTAGAAGGATTTGAGACTCTAGTCTTCTACACACATTTCAGATCCTAATTTGCATTTCAAAGGCACAGCGGCACACTAAAATTTCAGCTCCATGTCCTGTTTTGCTTGGAACTGCCCTAATAATAATAATTCATGATCAATTTCAAAACGAAACAAAAAGACAATAAAAGTAGAAAACCAAAAAAATTTCTGGGTGTTTAAATGTCAGGCTGCACAGTGCAATAACAATTGCAGTCAACCTCTGAGTTGGTGAGAAATTGCATCATATATTAAAGGGATCGATGCAGTAAGAATTCAAATCATAATTTTGCTAACATCATCGTAAACAAATAGATCTAGGTCAGAATTTACAAGCAGATATTGCTTATCTTACTATCAAGATATCAACAATCTACAATTAGCCTCATTGGCTAGGGGGTGCAACTATTTTTGAAAACTATTCACTGACTCTAAATGTTCAAATCAGAAAATAAGCACCTCTTCCAATTTTGAGAGAATTTTTGGCAGGGCTCCACCCCATTTTAACAGTTAGATCTGCAGCTGGGACAGAGAGATGGCCATATCATAATGCGCTTGCACCCCACTTCCCTAGTTTGCAGGGAAAACCAATGGCCTGTATTCTAAACTGAAGATAGCCTCTTGTCGTGGCCCTGTTGGCTGACCTTCGTTTGCCAAATGATTCGGCAAATGACGATCAGCTAACAGGGCCTCGCCCTCCGACCGGGGGGGGGGGGGGGTCACTCAAACAAAAAGTTGCTATCCATTGCGTGTTCCCGACACCCTGAAAGTGGACCCTAACATCCTCATTGCATGAGTCAAATTTGCAACCCTTTGTCGACGTAGAGACTGAAAATTAGAACCTAACCGCTCACATTGAACGACTAGTCAAATTGCACCCCTATTGAGCGTCGGATAGCACATCAGCTACCTACCTGACGGTACTGCTCGCTTGTCAGACTCGGGAAAAACATAACCCTAAGAATAGCATAAACGCGTTCCCGGTGAAATGTGTTTTGACCCGCAAAACAGACGCGATTTTCGCGCTGAAACAGACTCCCTAACTAGAGTTTTAAAGGAATAATGGCGATTGAAAGAATAGTAAAAAAACACCCACATGTATTATTAAGAAGACGTCGAAACGTTGGCATT
Source organism: Paracentrotus lividus (assembly GCA_940671915.1). Taxonomy (NCBI): domain Eukaryota; kingdom Metazoa; phylum Echinodermata; class Echinoidea; order Camarodonta; family Echinidae; genus Paracentrotus; species Paracentrotus lividus. The sequence goes on along the minus strand of CALNVZ010002064.1, from coordinate 15,167 downwards.
TACGCGATCGTCCAGGCTGCCTGCCTGAGTCGCGTTATGATTGGGCGTCGTCCAATCGCTGCGGCCGAAGAGCTGAAGAAACAGACCTTGCTGATCGATGCTTTTTGGGGACACGCTACTGTGAGTGCATATTGCACGTCAGCATCATGGTGGTACACGTGTCAGCTGTAGATGGCGTCTCCCCGCCCTTCGCTGGACCAACCTCCGCAAGCTAGCTTCCATACGTCCCCCGCTGGCCCGCCCCTCCCCCCCTCCGGGGCTCCTCGACAAGAGGCTAAACTGACCGACTGAGACTGAAACTCATTATGAGGTCGTGATACCATTACTGGCCGATTCATTGTGTGGCCCGTTTGACATATCCAGAGCTGAGTCCCTCTGAGGGAACTGCACCACCACCATGCAACGGTTAGTCCCTACTCTGAATATCACTGTGACACTGCAGACATCGGTGCCTGCAATACGTGCAGGGATAAAACGGTTGCATCAAATTTTCAATGTAACTTTACTCCAATGATCTTACGAGATCTTAAAACTGTAACATTTAACACTAACAGTAAAGGACTAAATGCATGAATTAACTTTAGTATAAAATAAGGTAACATTAAATCGTGTCGTTAGACATTAAGTTAACAGTTAACGTATTAGGACTTAACGTTTAATAGAGGCTTCCACTCTTTTTGCCAACTTCAATTTAAATTTCGTACTTCATAGACACAATAACATACTCAGTGAATATGAAAGTTATGGAAGGCTCAGTCACAATCATAAGGACCCTATGATGAGGCGTTTAAATAAAAAAAAATCAGTGTCGCTTCGCAAGTTCATTCTGCATTAACTTCCAGCCATTTAGTCATGACCATGGACGACTACTGAAGATAGGTCATACTACACTAGCACTCATACCTGTACATCGTACAACTGCATGCACAGACCTGTCGATTCCGCGATGGCATTTGAATGTCAAGGGGGGGGGTATTTCCCCGCGTACCTTAGTCTGTAAATCATTCAGTGTACGTTTTTCCTTTTTCACTTTCTGTTTTTTTTGTTGTGAATAGGATATTAATGTCTAGAGGATATCAGTGTACAGAATGATGTTTCCAGCCCGCAGCTGATGAAGACCATTAAAAACTCGACGAGCCAGAGAGGAACAAAGCCAGCGGTATAGGAAACGGTTATGATGGTGAATCTGAAATGACAACACAAGCAGATTAAGATGGCTGTAGAGAATCGATACTTAATAGCAATGTCCATCACCAACCGTGTTGTAGTGGCAAGCCGTTTGTACCATAACTCCTGATAAACTAGTTTAATTCCGCTGATAAACTCAGTTAATCACCGGATAAACTAAGTTTAGCCGCTCGAAAAAACTCTTTTTATTCGTGCGATTAAACTCAGTTTTTCGCCACGATAAACGTAAGTTTTATCACTTGAAAAACAAGGTTTCTCTCGGAAAAACTCTGTTTAATTACACCGAAACAACAAGTTTATTTCGAATCGCCGATTAAAGAGTTGTTTCTTGAGTAACCTTAGTTTATTCAGCTTGAAAAGCAGAGTTTCTTGATAACTCTGTTTATCATAATTGAAAAAACTTCAGTTGTATGCGCTGGATAACAGAGTTTTGTACGAAAAACTCTGCTTTTCACATTGAAAAACAGAGTTTCTTGACTAAACTCATCGTTTATCAAGTATCTTTATCGATAGAGAACTTGGTGTGTATACTGTGACCTAGTGAAATCATTGTCTCGCGACTAAGTTTATCACTCGATAAACTGAGTTTTTTTAATTATTCGAAAACTTAGTTTTTGCAATTCGATAAACACAGTTTTTTCGAAAAAACTCTGTTTTTATCAAGCGATAAACACAGTTGTTGATCACGTTGATAAGCGCAGATTTTTTGATAAACTCCAGTTTATCGAACCGAAAACTCAAGTTTATCGGGATTCGGATAAAACGGGTTATGTTGAAGCTTGTGAACAATCAGATGTGCGATCTGTTGGCAACATACAACATGTAGTACCGTGCATATTGGGAACGCCACATGTCGTATATATGCGCAGCTAAGTGTCGTTGATCGCGACGTTCGCACTGTACTTCTACTCAGGAGCCATTTGTTCACAACGCACCATTGTCCTACTCAGGTGTTTGGTCACACACATTCTCAATTGATGCATTGTACTATCGACAAGCCTTGTACTTTAGATGTCATGAATTGTTCGTACTAGGTGAATTGCCAATCGAGGCGACCATCTCTTCACTATATAAGCCGAACTACTAGCTTTTCTCTCAATTATGGTGACGACTTCCGGGGGCGGGGGCGGGTGGGGGTTGAAATTTCGGCCAACCTATTAGGTCATGGTATATCAGCTTATTTAATCATATTAGCCTTTTTTCATGTTTTCTCAATTTGAATAATTTTAATTTGGAGCGTCACCGCTGAGAGCGAGCGATAGAGTCGGGGGGGTGTGGGGTAACTTTTCAAAAATTTTCCAGCCTTCGGCCAACCATGCACGAGCTCATAAATCAGCCGTATAGGGATACAGGGGCGGATCCCGCATTCTCCAATAGGGGGGGGGGGGGGGGGCAGCGGGAAAATTCTTCATCAAAAATTTTCCTCTGATGAACAGCTTGGAGACTAGGCTCTGGGGGGGGGGGTGGTGGTGTACATAAGTCTTATAGACATTGAATTTTTGAAAAACCTGTTTCTTTTCAAATTTCATGAACAAGCTAATGTGTGGTTTTTTTTTTAATGAAATGCGAGCGTTAAGCGCGAGCCGAAACTTAGGATATTATAAACCTGAAACAGGTGCATTTTATTATATATATATATATTTTTTTTTTTTGGGGGGGGTGCCTGCTTATTAAAGATAGCCATACTGATCTAAGTAAACATGCGAAGCGCGAAGCGCGAGCGAAATCTACGACCTAGCTTTATTTTTCCTTTTATTTTTAGTACTTGTTTTAACTTACATCTTCTTTCTCTCTCTCTCTCTTCTTTCTTTTTCTCCTTCCTCTTTCCTTTTCCCTTCTCTGTCTTTTTTCTTCTCTTTCCCCCCTTTTTTGCGCCGCCATAGGGCTGGGGGGGGGCACGCCTGCGCTGGCTCCCCCCTAGATCCGCTAGTGGGTAGTTATAAGTAATGGTCAAGTCGGCTCAAATCATGTATATTTTTCCAAATATTTTAGGGGTTTTTTTTATTTTAATTTTTGCTCAATTTTGCTTGCTGATGTATGACGCGCGAAGTTCGAAAAAAATTGCACCAACTCCCTCACGTAGCCCCCCCCCCCTAAAAATATTATGTCTGCCACTCCCTACTGAAGATTGATACAACACATGGTTAGCGGATCAGTTATTTGGTTGTAGACCAATTGGTGTGTGTGGACCAATTGGATGTAGACCAATTGGTGAGTGGACCAATTGGATACGTAAGACCAATTGGTGAGTGGCACCAATTGGATGTAGACCAATTGGTGAAGTGGACCAATTGGATGTAGAGACCAACTGGTGAGTGGACCAATTGGATGTAGACCAACTGGTGAGTGGACCAATTGGTTATAGACCAATTGTTAGTGGACCAATCGGGTGTAGACCAAATGGTAGAGTCGGACCATTAGGTGATAGACCGAATGGAGGTAGACCTATTGGCTAGTCGGACCAATAGGTTGTAGACCAATAGGTGTTTTACCGCCGCAGTTGTACTGCGTTCCGATGAATTCCCGCGTCTATCGCGCTTATGCACCAGATCGAGCTAGAGATTTAATGGCGCCCACACCGACAGAGTGAATAACTGTGTTTATCGAATTCGATAAACTGAGTTTATCGAATTTGATGAAAACTGAGTTTATCGAATTTGATAAACTTAGTTTATTCAGTTGAAAACTCTGTTTATCAAACGAAAACTCAGTTTATCGACATTTTCTTTTGAAAACTAAGTTTATTCGCCGATAACAGAGTTTTTCGAGCGATAAACTTAGTTTTCGGTCGATATCTAAGTTATCAATTTATGATACAAACGGCGACCTATGCATGCCAAACGTACCATAAAATTAGATAAACTTAGTTTTCACCGATAAACTACAGTTTATCGGTTGAAAAACTAAGTTTATCGACATTGTCTTTTGAAAAACTAAGTTTATCGCCGATAAACAGAGTTTTTTCGAGCGATAAACTTAGTTTTTCGGTCGATAAACTAAGTTTATCAAATTTATGGTACAAACGGCGACCTATGGCATGCCAAACATACCATAAATTAGATAAACTTAGTTTATACACGCATAAAACTCAGTTTATCGGTTGAAAAACTCAGTTTATCGACATTGTCTTTTGAAAAACATAAGTTTATCACTCGATAAACTGAGTTTATCGCCGATAAACAGAGTTTTTTCGGGGAAAACTAGGTTTATCGCTAGAAATCTGTCTTTTCAAGTGAAAAACTAAGTTTATCAAGAAAAACTTGTTTTCGGCGATAAACTTAGTTTTTCGATGATAAACAGAGTTTTTCGAATGAAACCTTGTTTTTCAAGTGATAAACTTAGTTTACTCGGCGAAAACTGAGTTTATCGTCGATAAACAGAGTTTTTCGAGCGATAAACTTAGTTTATCGGTCGATAACTGAGTTTATCGCGATAAACTAAGTTATCAGGATTATGGTACAAAACGGCTTGCCATAACCATGTGCATAAAAGGGCAAGTCCACGCTACTAGTATTTGTTCCCGAGATGGTGATTTTTCGACTTTTTGACCATTTTTGTGTCAAGTGTGTCAGTGGGTTTGTAAAAGTATACATAATGTGTCATATATCACATAAGGGTATGAATGAACTTAATGCAAGTGAGGTCAAAAGTCATTTCAAGGTCATATGACGTCACAAGGTTCATAATATTCATGAAAAAAACATAAAATGTATTAAAAATGCTATTTCAACCATTTAAAAAGAGGTTTGTCATAGAAGTACAACCAAAAAGTATGTATTTCCTGTTTTTATATTTTCTTGGCTAACTCTGGTGAAAATTATTACGAACCAAGCACATAGCTTTCCATATTTTTAGACTTAAAATATTCAGGTCTCAGAATAGTCTCACAAAAGTTACTGAGTCTGATGTATAATCATACATTTTTATTACCCACCCTCCCACCTTTAGAATGAAACAAAATAAGCTTTCTTACATTTGTGTTTTGTATTATGTTTCTTTGTTGTTATCAGAGAGATTTTTTAACAAAAGATGTTGCTACGCTTGGCTACACCAATTGTTTAATAAAAAATATTACAGGGAATAATTGTCCCGTGTGTTACTGTCCGTTTGTTACCTGGCATAGTTTTTCAAACTTGAACTTTACCAGAAAACTCGAAGTTGTATTAACGTTAAAATATGTCCTTACAATGTTTATTACATGTAAGAAGATATGACTCTGCAAATTTAGATCTACTTTTAAATTCAGAGTTATATGTGAACAAATTCAAATTTGAAAACACCTTTTTTTGCGGTCCCGTTTGTTCCGTGACGAATAAATGATCATAAAAATATTTAGGGATTGAGTTATTACAACTATTTTTTATGTTTTTGTTGAACATTCTTAGTACCTTCAGGAATATACCAAAAGATTGAGATTTCATTTAAGATTTTTCAAACAAGCCATATTTTTTGGCTCTGAATGTCCCGTTTGTTACCACGCAAAATAGCTTGGACTTGCCCAAAACTAAAATGACATCAATAAAAACATGTATTGCTCAAAAGCTGCCAAGCTTTATAAGCCTAGCTTAAATCTGTGGTTTAACTATGGTTTGCTAAAAGGGAATCATTCGATCTGTCTATATGTTGCATGTTTCTATCACCTTCACTGAATTCTGGTATCATGTTTTAATTGTAAGAGACTTATCATTCCCAAGCAATTTTTAATAGGCCTGCTTTCACTACCAAAAATTGTGATGAATATTTTCGGGATTGATTCCCTTTAAGCAAGCCATAGATAAACTACAGATTTAAGCTAGGCTTAAAGTAAGGTTGCTTTTGGGGATACGGGCCTCTAAATTTGGTTTTAAAATGCTTGTAGACCAAAACAAATGTTTCCTAAGTAACACTGCTCTGTACACACGTCGTGTGATGATTATTTTGTGAGATAAAAAGAGGGAGAAGAATTGGTCTGAAATACAAGTAGCTATGAATTGACTTCAAAAATAAAGGAAAGTCAGAAAAACATGCGGAGATAAGAACAATATTGAGAATTGTATTTATGTTTGCAGGATTTGCTTCATTTTGGCGTTCGAAATATTTTGTAAATATTGGCAGAGAAACAACACAAAGATTTAAATTAACTTTTACTTTATACTAAATGATAATTATTGGGTTCATGCAGCTCCCACAAATTTTGCGCAATACTGGTATAACCTCGGCCCTGATTCACACATTTATAGGCCTATAGGGCCCTGACGTTTTACAAAGTAAAATATTCATTAAAAAAGCAAAAAAAAAACTTTCATTTAAAAAAAATGCTCAAAAGGGATCAATAGTTCTATCACATTTTCAAAATCGATGGACTTTAAGTACTGCCATGGACTTGGGTTGTTCTAATACTCACATACTGATCAGGCACAGTCATGTTATGTTTATTTGTTTGTTCGTTCGTTGTTTGTTTATTATGATTTGAAATATTGTTTGTTTTGACAGGCACGTAGGCCTACTTGTGATCTTGCTGGTGGGTCAATGCAACGTCTATTACAATGCTTAGGTGTTCATCCCACTACCACTGTACATAGACAATTATGCATGCAATCAGAAGAACTAGTTACTGAAGAGGTTCGAATTATGTATATTCTACTATCTCTATCTATCTATCTATCTTTCATCATGCCTATATCTCTATCCCTCAACACCCCATGAAAAGAACTCGTCTGTGGAAAGTTCTGAATCTTTCTCTCTCTCTCTCTCTCTCTGCCCCTTCTGTTACGTTCTTAAATAGTTTTGTCTTGCCCTCCCCGCCCCCCCCCCATTGGAAAGAAGACTCGTTTCTGAACAGTTCGAGTTCTCTTAACGTCTCCCTCCACCTCATTTAAGTAAAAATGTTTTTTTTTTTTCTTCTTCTTCTTTGCCCTCTCATATTGTGAAAACTTTTTTTTTCCTAGATACTTTTTTAATTTCTTTTATACCCCTCCCCATTAAGAAGAAGTTCTCTCTATCCATTCAAAAAACACGGTTAGAACCCTCCCGTTTCTGAAAGGTTCGACTCTCCCCCCCACATAAGGAGAACTACTTCTTTTTTTTTCAGAAGAGAAAGAAATTCGGACCACTGGATTTCTTGCCTGCTAATAGTTCCTCGGTATAAAGTTCATTTGAGGGATTTATAAGTATCTAAGATATTACCCTGTCATGATACGATTGATCGTCTTATGAATTAAACTTTTCTAAGTTAATTAAAATATATATATATATATCTATTCTTCTTCTATATGGTTCCTTTGTATTGGGAATATCGAAAGTGCATAAAGAAACGTTAGTTTTTCTTCCACAGGAAGGGGGGGGTTATAACCATACTCTTTTTGTTGGTGGGCCTAAACGTATATGCTATCCTTATTATTCAAAGCGTCTTGAGGTCAATTTAAATCGATTTGATGACGATGATGATGATGATTATTATTATTATTACATCGTTACCAATGCCGTGAGGGCACTGATGGAGGAGAAGAATCAAAACAATCTTCATAGCCACCGATCAGTGTCCTATGCAAGATGATCTTCAACGACTTTCCAAATGTAAGTCATATATCCCATTCATACCTATTTTCTTTCTTTATTATTAATCCTTTCTTTTGATATAATACATAGATGTCTGCCATTTTTACATATATTTTCATATGATTACCTGAAAATATTGTCAATACATTTTGTTAATCAGGGTAAAGAAATGTTGGTTTTGCCACTCAGAAAAAAGTGGCGTAAATTTGAAGATTGAATTTTGCTATAAAAAAAAAAAAACAACAACAAAAAAAAACAAAAAAAAAAAATGTCATTTTTTACTTCTTATAAATGTATCACTTATTTGGAAAAGAATTGTAAAGTCAAAAGGCGTATTCCTAATATAATATTTTATACCACAGTTGTCAGTTTTAAAGACAATTGGGAGGTTACGCAAAGTAGATAAAGACAAAATATGAATTGATGAGTTCTATAGTTCTACAGTTTAAACGGTGAAGCCCCAACAACCTAAAAAATAAAAAAAATATATATAACTTTGCCCCATATCAGAAATATAACAAGTGGAAACTATAATATAAATGAGTCAAGATGTCATGTTTATCAATAATAGCTTACAAATGTGGTTTAAATCTTGGATCTGTCAAGTGCATGGCTTTGATAAGAAAAACAAATGTTACAATTTAATGGTTACAATTGCCCCGGACGTCTGTACATTGCACCTGGACACGGGCAATTGTAACACTCGCACGCTTGTTTGAAATGGTTATGGCTTTCAAAATGACTTGTTTTACTTAGCCCAAACCTATTCATATGTCAAGCTAAAGATATCATATTTCATTTATTTAGTTTTAGCAAGTATTTAGCCTTATAAAGTTGATAGGTCAAGATTTGGAAAAACTGTTACAATATTATTGTCCCGGTCTCCCCTACATTGCAAAATGAAGATAATAGGTAGCAGAATCTATTTCAAAGTTTTAAGAAAATGAAAGAGCAATCTAAGTAAACTACTATCACAGCTGTCCCAGAGCATTGAATAGGATTGGTGTGCAATGATGTTGTGACTCTTTTGAAGCATCCATCAGTCTTTTATCCTTTGACAAATCTTGGGGAAAATGGATTTTTGTACATATTTCCTTGGGATTTCTATGATTTTGTAGCTGTTGCCCCTCTTCTGCAAAATTCATTTGTTCCGCGTTATGCTACGTCACACAGAACACTTATGTAAGTTACGTCCCGTTGCGTCTTAAAAATTTTTTTCTTTTCTACGGATCCCACAGATGCTTCCCGTCAAGTCAGAGTGGAATAATAATTATTTCGTTTCATCCAATAAAACAATGAATAATAAGAAATGATAGAAAAGCAGATGAAATAAGATTAAAACAAACAAAACGTACTATACTAAGTGTCTGTGTGACTGTAGCATTTTAAAAAAAAACATTTATGATTCAAGAATGGTATCATTTCAAAGGCGAGGAGTTCGTTTTTCAATTAGAGTAGAATGTAAAAAATAAATGACTGGAATATCGTCGAATAATGGATTACCTTTTTTCAATACGCACTGTATATTTCGAACGTAATAGGGCCTGCTCATAATGCTACATCACACGGACACTTACGTTTAGTTAGTCCGCTGCGTAATAGATTTGGCTGAGTGGACGCAGCATGAACGCAGCATGGACGCGGTCATCCGCAAGGAGTAAGTATACGTATCTTCGCGAAACTGAATAACGTATCGGTACGCACATGACGCCCCACGCCTGCGAAATTTTGAAATGTTCAAATTTCGCAGGCCATCTTAGCGGATGCCGACTTACGTAAATAACCGTAAACTAAACGTAACTTTCCGTAAATGAACGTAACTATCCGTAATCTAGACGCAGACCATGCCTGGAAATAATTAAGTTCGCGTCCATTGCGTTTATTTGCGTCCATAAGTTACAAGTATTCGCAATTATCCGTAATTAAACGTAATCAAACGTTTAAGTACGCCGAAACAATAAGGGAGTTTACAGTTACCGAGGAGCTCTGTGACGTCCATTGGGTCAAGGGTCATATGTAACGTGGTCTCCTCTATATCAGGAATTCTTATGTGTGAAGTCTATGACACCTTTTGATTTACAATTGGTTTTCATGCTTTTTTTCGCTCATATCGTGAAAATATGGGATGAAAGAATCGCACTTGTCTATTATGAGATAGAACAATGTATACTTATTCCTATTTTTATTTTGATACATGTTTATTTGAGTCTCTTTTCTCACGAAAGCGGAAATTTTATAAGTTACCCAACTCGGTACGGCACAGCGGCATTGAGTTCGCGCGAACCAACGGGGCTTGAATCCTCGATATTCAGGACCGGTGTGCATAAGTACACAGCGGCTTTTTTGTAACTTTCTGGAGGAAAAACGTTAATTAAAGTCATGAAATGTCTCATCATATTCTTCAACATGCAAACGAGAAGGAAAAACCGACAAAAAGAAATATACAGCTAGATTTTTGTCTGATAAATTTGTAGATATGCGTAGTTGGTTGACAGCCATGGGTTGACTGTACGGTCGCCGCATTTTATGTACATTTGGGCCTGACCCCGAAAGTGGATATCGAGACTCGTGCATGCGCAGATTGTATCTGTACTCCCTATAACTTAAGAAGGCATACGGACAGAAACAGCTTAAGCGTGCGGATAATTACTTCTTTCACGTTTTGGAGCTCCCGAACACGCCGTTCTTTTTGCACATGGATAGGTGGTTATATAATGGCAAGGTCCTAAATTCCTAGAGGGAGGGGGGGGCAATTTAAAAAAAACAAAACAAACAAACAAACCTAATAATAATTCAAGCGAGCTCCACTCAATAAAAAGTAACGGAAAACGAGGAATGTTCGAAACTACATTTGATTGAAAATCCTCTTCAATCACATCTTATAACTTTACAATTTCCCCCTTTTATATGACAAGAATATTATTGAATAATATTGTTTAAAAGTTGTTTTAGTTAGATAATCCTAGCATAAACATAGTTATGACCATCTTGAGAGCGCGATGCCCGTTCAAGAAGGGTTATTTGATATCAATTGTTTAAATACATATGAAAAGTGAACAATCAAAAAGGACAGTGTTATTTTAATACCAAACACGCACAGTTCCACTACAGTGCACTAAACGAAACAGAAAGAATCTTACGCGGAAATGTGTGTACTTGGGTATAGACTTCTCCTCTAACCGTCTGACCGTCGATATCGGCGATAAACAATGCCTGAATAAAGCCGTGTAAAAGGAAGTGCAAGCTGTGCGTCAGGATCGAAGTATTTATCATGATATTTTTTTTTTATGATATAAAAAACGCGGGGGAAAATATTGAACCAATCACAAGAAGTTAAAATCATTGGAAAGAGAAATTAATATATTTCTTCAGCTCAGCGTACTAGGAAATCGATGGCGCTGCTGATTTTTACAGAAAGCTTTTAGTGACTGCTGTTTGACCAAAATATCATTTTCCAACACAGAAAAACGACCCAAAATGACTAAAATGGGACAGATTTTAAGCTCAAACGCGAGGGTTAGGGGTAAAAAAATACTTCTTCCCAAGTTTTATCTTGTTTATTATACATTACCCTCATAAAACCTGTGTAACTAAAGTAAATGATCTTCTCGATTTTTTTTATTCAGTATATTCAACAAAACTCCCGTTTTTCGGGCATTCCTTCATTCGACAATCGGTGCGTGAAAATGGTTTTCGCTAGAAAGAAGCCCCAACGTTTTCATATGTGTCCTTTTAACATCACGTGAGCGCAAAGCGCAATACTCTATTTACCATTTAATAATTCAGAAAGCAGGCAGTCTGATCAAGTTTGGGCTACAATTTATTTTGTTAAATGATGAAATGCGAGAGTAATTTTACAGCAAGGCAGTTAATGCACTCGCCCCCCCCCCCCCCAAAAAAAAGGAAACATTTAACATTATGATCATTTAATATAAACTCCCTTTTTGCTTTTGAATTGTATAATAACCTCAATATGACGTGAGAAAAAAATGTGAGAGCAAAAAAAAAAAAAAAAAAGAGGGTCATAAATTGAAATTTCTTTTCCTCTTCTATAAAAGTGCAAATTAAACTTTGAAAAAGATTAGACCTCTTGAAAACTATCATAAATCTCATAATTAATTGCGTAAATTAGGGATTTCGCTGCATGTTCTCTCTTCTGGATTGTTTTTTTATCTTTCGATTGGTTCCTTTATTTAAAAAAAAAAAATCATTTGTTTTTTGTCTGTTTATTAGGGACCTAATATTCCTTAAATGGCCTGTATATAGAAGCGAATATAACAAGTTGTTTGAAACCAATATTATTTTACATTCTTTTTTTTTCTTTTATTCTACTTTCTACCGCCCCCCCCCTCTCCTCTCTCTCTCTCTCTCTCTCTCCTCTCTCTCTCTCTCTATCTTTCTCTCTCTTTATCTCTTTTTTTTCTTTTTTTTTTTTTTTCTTTTTTTGGGGGGGATGGGGTCGGAGCTTGCCCCCTGGATCAACGTCTGTTGCCATGTAGCCCTCTTCAGCCTTTGTCTTGTACCTACCACAATTGCTTTTTGGGGTAGGACTTTGGGGAAAGCCCCAATAAAAGTAAAAGCCAAAAAGAAAATAGGAAAAAGGGATCTAATTACCGAAGGAAAAACCCGCAAGCTACATTGACCAGAGAGATGATATAATTTCATTACATTCCCAGTTAATCTGAAAACGCATAAATCCCGCAAGTGGTTTAAAATGTCCGAAGTTTCCGGAACGGTCGGGAAAAACAAGACCCGATAGACTCGCAAGGTTATTCGTAAGTGGACGCAAGTGTTCCGTATCTGAACGTAAATATTCGTAATCATCCGCATTTTGTGTCGTATATCTTTTATAATTATCTGAGGCGTGACGAAAGGCATCGTGGGGCATTCGCAGAAAAATGAACAATTTTTGGACGTAACGCTGGAACGAACTCAACGTAAAGTTCTTGTGTGACTGTAGCATTAGTTCAGAACTGAGTTAAGAAAATAGCGATTACACGTCAAAATTACGGTAAGATGCAGCTGCTGGCAGGAGAGCACATATTTAGGCCTAATACTCACCGAAAAGACAAAAGACGAAGGATCAGTTCAAAGATATTAATACAGAAAAAAGACAATTAATGCAAGCTTAAATTTTTGTTATAGATCTTATAAAGATATTTTCAAGCCTATAGCCTACCATTAACTTTTTGAGGGAAGCCTTCAAAATTACCCCCTATAAGTCCTAGTAGTTTTCGGAAGGAAAGCTGCATCAAAATACCCCCCTTTGAGAGGCTTTTGGGACCAATATTCGGGGAACGCCTGTTTTAAAGGTATTTTTCTGCAAAGAATTGAAAAGTACCCCTAATTAAAAAAAAAAAAACCACAAAATATTTTAATGTTTTTACGAGGAACCCCCCCCCTACCCGAGCCATTAATATTTTACCCATTTTTTCCGAGAAATCGGGAACGGCATACGTGTATGGTTTGAGTCAAATGAGTGTGTGCGTGTGTGGGGGGGGGTCTAAACCCTTATTTTCTTTAGATCTTTAACTCCACCCCCTTTTAATCGAGAAGCCCGAAAGCAAAGTTTTTTTTTTTTGTCCTGTAAGTAATATATCTCCCCCCCCCGCTTTTCAACAATGCATCTTAACGCATATCAAGGCTTTGATCGTCACGAGGCGCAGGCCCAAGGGGGCACATTGCCCCCCCCCCCATCCATTTTTTTTTTTTTTTTTTTTTTTCATTTAACCGTCACTTTCCATATTTTCAATGACGAACAACAACTCGAGCTCTACAACTTTTACAACTAAGGTTTCTAATGTCAATCACACAGTGGGCGCTATTTGCAGTTAAATAAACAATATTAATGCAATTATAACTCTCTAAAATGCCAGGCTGATGAGACTGTTACAAAATATGTTTTTAGGATTATTCATTTTTTATTTATCTATCTAAATGCTAACCAAATGGAGCTCTTTATTTCGCCTTGAATACGAGAAAGCAAATTTCATTATCATGGCGCTGTTGGGTATCCAAAAAATAAAGAAATTTAATGCTTTTTTTGGGGGGGGGCGCGGGGGGTAGCAAATTTTCGACTGTTTAGGTAATGCAAACTGATATATAAAAACAGTAAATAACAGTGTATTCTCAACTTGTAATTCTGTATAAATATTGCTGTAATGAATAATAAATAAGTAAATTAAATAAATAAATATATAAGCAATAATATATTCTTGTGAATTTCAAAAAAGGGGAAAAAACCCTTCAAATTTTTTAAAAAAAAAAAATAGAAATTTGTGAAAAAATTGAAACTACGATATAATGGTTTTGCGCCTTTAATCAATATGAAAGAAAGAAATCAAAGAAGAAGAGTGGGTATTCAGTTGGGAATGTTATTGCAATTCAATTTGAATAAAGAACCACATTGTTCATAGTTTATAAATATTGTTTTTTAAACTATGAATATAAAAATGACCAAAAATTTTGAGAAACATGACCGCCATTTTAGGGTTAGGCCATGGCAAAAAGGTATATCCACTACCCCACAAAATATGTATCAAAACGTTCGTGAAATAAATTTTGGGAAAAGTCACCAGTTTGATGGAAATGAATCCAAGTGGTATAGAAATGTCGTATAAAAGTTTTGGTAGGGGGCACTGTGCACCCCCCCCCCTCCTGCTTGATACGTTTAAGTATAGTATTGATATTATTACCATCTTCGCCTACAAACATAAAAAATCGTATTATAGCGTGTCCCAAAGAAGGCATTTGTCCGCGTTGATTGACCCGAGGTAACCGAGTATAGAAAAATGACTTGTTTTTTTTTTTTTTCTTACCTAACTAGGTGATGGGTGACCCGCCCCCCCCATGAGACCATATACATAGGGCCTAGTAACCTAGGGGAATCTGTGTTCCCCCTCCCCTTTTTTTTTTATTCTCCTGATCGAGCGCAAAGTGTTTGCAATATTTGCTCTGTCCAATGATAATGATGAATATGCATTTGAAGTTTTTAAATTTTCTTTCCTTTATTTTGCCTTTAAAAATATAACATCTTTACAAAGTGTGGGCCCGGTCCCTATCGCGTCGCCCCGATTAAATTCATTCGTAGTGTATTTCGCTTTACTCAACAATGGCTTGTTTTTTGTCACTTAGTGGAGGACGATTTGTGAGGAAACTTCTCTGATGGTTGAAAGTTTGAAGCACGTAAAGCCGCACGTATAAATCTCGTTTGCCTCCATAATGCTGGCAGTCACATTTCCACCTACGCATGTGAAGCCTACCAGCGCGGCGTCCCGCGAGACGGCGTATCGAAAAACAGGCCGTTTTCACGCTAATTTTTGGTAATGTGCCGGTTCGTACAGGAACATACTAAACGACTGAACTTCAACGGTGAAGGACCCCGTACGGTCAACCGTAGGTTGAGATGTGACAAGTCGGGGTTCTAGGAGACAATATAACCG
>CALNVZ010002063.1:0-12429 GCA_940671915.1 Paracentrotus lividus | reverse complement strand
CAAGTTCAAGTGGTTTTTATTTCTCATGTCATATCAACAGTTTACAAATCAATAGAATTGATACATAATAACGAATAAATAAATAAATACGAAACAATCTGGCAAAGAACAAAATATTCATATACATAATATTTAACATGATTCTAAATAATTTTACATTACATGAGAAATGAGGAACCCAAAAAGCATAGCTTGTAAATAAGGTCCCTCTGGGTTTAGATATAAAACAATTATTTTTGTTTGTTCAAGATAATTCAATATTTCCGAAATATGAGGTATTGCCTTGTAAAATAAACAAATGATAATCAAGAGAAAAATCAAGAAAAAGAAACACGACAACAGCAAAATAAATGTAAAAATAAAAAAATACTATGAATATAAGGAGAAGACAAGAGGTATAGAAGTAAAGAATGTTTCCTCGTGTCAGACGATTTGAATGAAATACCTGTAGCAGTTTTAAGAGAAGTGTGGCTCACTTGATTAATAGGAAAAAGAATATAATCATCATGTATGGGGGAAATAGTACGGATCAGTACGCATCCAGAATTATTTGTTTTTAAACGTTTTTTGAAGGGGATTAGCCTGAGGTATACAGTTTTGAGAGATTTGATCTAATTTTCTTTCCAAATACTTGGCAGTTTGTTGAAAAAAAAAAAACTACAGTTTTTTGTTAGCGATGGATGTCCGTAAGCAGTGGGGGTGATACTGATTAGCTGTCTTGTGGTACGCAGTGTTACTTCGGAATTCCTGGCTAAAGATAGAAATGAGAGGGAGGGCAGTGTTTTTGTAGATAACTGAAACATAAAGATTCCTAAATGCCAATATGTATGGAGGTCGTCGATTTTTAGTTATATTGTTATGAGAACATAAACTATTGGTATGAAAAGAAAGTGGACATTGTGTATTATTCGTATGATTCTGTTTTTGTAAAATAAGTATTCTATTCATTGAGAATCTTTTTGGAGGAGTTGCCCCACCGCCAAGATTCCATAGCAGATAGGATATAATAAGCGTCATATAAGCGACAACAAAATCCGAAAAAGGAAAACATATGGCTTTTAACCTGTTTGATCCAACCAATGTTTCTTGATACTACAATCTTACATATATAGTCAATATGAAATTCCTAGATATGTCTTATCATCAATAAAATTCCTAAGAACTTAGTAAAATTAACTTTATGAAAGAAACTTTATACCATCAAGAAGAATTTTTGAAATCATTTTAGCGTACAAAATAAAAAGGCAGCGCGTTTTCCTAAACAGAGAAAGCCTTTGCGGTAACGCCACATCTAATAGTTTTTGTTTGACGATATTATATCTATTAATGCAAGTAAATTGTTTTTCTTTCTGTTCAGGTAGTTCCTGAACCACTCCAAGGCCTTCCCTCTGATTGCCATAATGGAAGTTTAAATAATAAGATTCGTGAGATCGATCTGGTATCGAAGGCCTTGAGAGAAGGTCCAGGAGTATCAAACCTATAGTATGAGAGTGATTATCGATGCATGAATTATTTTTTCAACAAGAAACTATCAATCGCGTGATTTGTGCCTTGTTTTTCGCGAAAACCAAATTGATTATCGATAATATTTTAATATATTAGAGAGAAATTGGATTATCAGCGAGAAGTAATACGATGTTTTTTCTAAAATTTGAAAATGATATAGTAAGCAGAGATATTGGTCTATAATTTCCTCGATCATGACGTTCGCCTTTTTTAAAGATTGGATATTTTTAGCTATTTTCATTTGGTGGGGACTATTCCAGTCAATAATGATGTGATTATATACTTCTATTTGGTAACAATTTTCTTGTTATAATATTTTTCAAGATATATAGTTAGTTATGCCATCAATCCAGCTGCTTTTTTTTATCTTTAAGGTTATTGGTAATGTTAATAATTTCTTTCAGGCTAGAATAGGCGGTTAAAAACAAAGATTGCGCATTGGGTCGATCTTAAGCTTAATAAAAAGGAGTCGATTTAGAGGGTGGGTATGTCCTTAGCAAGGTTGGGGCCGATATGTTGATCAAAGAAATCATTAAATGCTTTCGGCAATTTCAATTGGGTCTTGCAGCCCAAGTGACTGTCATTAACCTCGATTTCTTGGAATTTGAGATTTTGAGGCTTATGTTAAAAGTACATATTTATCAGTTTCCAAAATGTATTTTGGGAGTCATTCTGTTTTGTTCATAATTGTTTGGAAGAAAATACTCTTTTTTAGCTAAACGTAAAGTAGAAGTGTAAAATATTTTGTAACGTTTGTAGTTCTTTCACGTTTTTTCTGTAGGATTTATGCTTCTGTAAACAATAGAATAAACGATTTTCCCAAATTTATTGAGCCGTAAAAGGGTGAATATGCGAAAATCCAAGGGAAGCGCGGAATCTTTTAATCATTAGACTTATGGTTTAGAACGTTCCACAAGTCATTATCTCTATCAAGACAATTATTCAATATGTTCAAGAAATTAAATCAAAAGCAGTGTTAGCATTCGTTATGATTTAAAACATTTATGCCAATTGACTGTTCTTAAAACTTTCCTTTAATTTGGTCGATATTTTGACCACTCATCGTTATTCGAAAACTTCTATCTAAATAATTTCTTCGGCTTAGAGGTATATAATGATATGCGGTAGTTTAGAAACGAAGTAAAATTGGAAAAGTGGTCACTAAGATCTGAATAATGATACCAGAATTAGCAAAACTCAAAAGAATTTTTTTTTGAAAATAAATAATTGTCAATTAGTGAAACAGACGAAATTAGTTATTCAGTTGGCTGTTTGACTAAACGTAGAAATGAATTGTGACAACATTGATTATCCAGAAATTCCTGACAAAAAACATTCTAATTTCAGAGGGCGCAAGAGATTGATATTAAAATCGCCATATATGAAAACAGTGTTTTGCTAGTTAAGAACATTAGCGAAAGAACTATTGTTTGTATGCTTGCCTATAAAATCTAAATGGTCGGAATGGGAGGTCGGTAAACAACTCCGATGATTATTGTTTTGCCAGTCGCATTACCTGAATTTCAACAAAAAGCGTTTCAATAGCTGACAATAAAACAAAGATCTGTTAATATTTCTTATAACTTAGTTTGGAGCAATTTTTTGTTCATATAATTACATTATGAATGAAATATGGTTGTAATTTCTTATAATGTATTGTGATTTAATTAAGTCTCCGATATAGTAGATCATCACTACCACTTCTGAAATTGACCCCAAAGCTTTTACTCCACCGCCACGCTTTTCGTTTGAAGCTCTAGAATTTAGTTTCAAGATGTAACCATATTCTTTATCCTTGTTCCTCTCTTGTTCACTTCTCTTGTCGTCATTTGTTTTTGTGTTGTTGACTAGATGTTAGTAGGGAGAGAAGATGTAAAATTTAATACTATGAAACTAATTCTTTAGAGGTCTGAAAAAGTTGAATGTAAAAATCGTCGGCGGTGGTATTAGCTTGATAACTTTCCCTACTAAGTATAGGAATATTACAAGATCTTTGTTTTATGTCACAAGCATATTTTGAAACGCTTTTTTGTTTGAAATTCAGGTATCGTACTGGCAAAAACATAATCAAGTCGTGAGAGTTGTTTACCGATCTCTGCCTCATTTCCGTACCATCTTAGATTTTATTAGCCGAGGCAATACAAACAAAATAATGGGTTGTAGATGAGAGTTCTTTCTAATTGTTCTTAACTACAATAACAACTGTTTTCTTTGATGGGGCGCATTTTATATATCAATCTCTTGCGCCCCTCTAAGTTAGAATGTTCCTTTGTCAGGCAAATTCTTGGATATCATGTTGTCACATTCAATTTCTACTTTTATTCAACAAGCCAAACTCGAATAACTAATTTCGTCTGGTTTCACTAAATTGATGCAATATTTTTTCAAATTCTTTGCGTTTGGCATAATTCTGGTATTCATTTATGTTTACAGACTTAGTGGACCACTTTCCAATTTATTCTCGTTTCTGGCACCCATCTATTATATAATCCTCTAAGCCGAAGAATTATTTTATGATAGAAAGTTTTCGTAACATGAGTGTGAGGTCAAATATCGACAAAAATTAAAAAGCAATATAGAGAGTTTAAGAGAGACTAGTCAAGTTGGCATAATGTTTTAAAGTGGAGTGTGTGACTAACGATGCTACACTGACTTTTTGATTTACTTTTCTTGAACAATTGTGAATAATTGTTCTTGATATGGAGATATGAAGCCTTTGGAACGTTCTAAACATAAGTCTAATGATTAAAAAGATTCACGCGCTCCCTTGAGTGATCGCATTCCCTTTTACGCTCAATAAATAGGTATAAATCGTTTTATTGCTTATTGTTTACAAAGCTAAATCCTTACAGAAAACGTGAAAGAACTTACAAAACGTTACAAAAATATTTTTAACTTCTACGTACGTTTAGCTAAAATAAGAGTATTTTCTCCAAACAATTTGAACAATAACAAGAATGACTCCCAAAATTACATGGGTAACTGATAAAATATGAGTGTGTGAACTTAATCAAAATGCCTCAAAATCTCTAGAATTCAAGAAATCGAGGTGTAAATGACGTCATTCTGCAAGACCCATGATTGAAATTGCCGGAAAGCATTAATTTTGATTTCTTTGTCACATCGGCCCCAACCTGCTAAGGATCAACCCCCCTCTAATCGATCCCTATTTATTCAAGCCTTGAGACGATCCCCAATGCGCAATCTTTGTTTTTGAACCCCTTATTCTACCTTGAAAGAAATTATTAACATTTGAGCCCAATAACCTTAAAAGAAATAAAAAAAGCAGCGCATATAATGGTCATTAAAATGTAACTTCTTTAAAATATTTATAACTAGGAAAGTTGTTACCCCAAACTCACACACGTATATAATACATCATTATTGACTGGAATAGTCTCGCCACAAAACTGAAAATAGCAAAATAATACCCAAATCTGTTAAATAAGGCGACCGTTCATGATCGATGGAAATCTTATAGACCATATCTCTGCTTACTTCATTTTCAAAATTTTAGAAAAACTCGTTTTATTCTCGGTCTGATTCAATTTCCTCTAAAATTTTAAAAATTTTATCCGATAATCAATTTTGGTTTTCGCTCGAAATAACATGGCAACAAAATTCACGCGCATGTATAGTTCTTGTGTTTGACCAAATAAATTCATGCAATCCGAATAATCACTCTTCATACTTATTAGGTTTGTTCCCTGGATCTTTCTTACCAAGTCCTTTCGAATACCATTCGACCACCGAAATCTTATTTATTTAAACTTTCCCATTATGTGCATTCGTGAGTGGGTGAGGCCTTGGATAAGGTGGCTCAAGGATAACAACTTGACAGAAAGAAAACCAATATTACTTGCATAATGATTATGTATATTCAGTCTAACAAAAAACTATCTAGATGTTGCTGACCGTACCGCAAGGACTCTTCTTTTAAGGACCGCTCCTTTTTTAATTTGTACCTTAATTGATTTCAAAAATTCTTTCTGATGGTAAAAGTTCTTTTCCAAAAAGTTAATTTTTACTAAGTTTCTTTGGAATTTTATTGGATGATAGGACAACATGAAACTTTTCATATTGACTTATATATGTTAGCAATATGATAGTCAAGAAGAGATGCGTTGATCAACTAGTGTTGATTACTGGCATTATGTATAATATTCCTCGGGATTTTGGTGTCGCTTTATATGACGCTTATATATCCCTATCTGACATATGGAATCTTGGCGTTGTGGGCAAACTCCTCCAAGATTCTCAATAATAGAATTTAATACTATAATTTTTTACCAAAAAACGTTATGACATACGAATAATTACACAATGTCCACTTTCTTTCTCATGACCAATATTATTTCTCAATAACATATACTAAAAATCGACGACCTCTTACAATTGGCATTTTAGGAATCTTTATGTTTCAGTTATCACAAAATAAAAACCACTGCCCTCCCACTCTCATTTTCTTATCTTTACCATGTTATATCCGATAGTACAACTTCGTATCCCTACAGACAGTCTATCTCACCCCCCACTCTTACGGACATCCATCGCTCGACCTCTCCAAAAAGGAAATAAGACTGTAGTTTTCACAAGACAATCACCAGTAATGGTAATCGTAACAATAAGTATTCTTAGTATAGTCCACTACAAAGCTATACCACAAGGTCTATCGCCTTTCATAACAAAATCGTATGTTAAATAGCAATATTAAGATTTGCGAGATCGTTACTCCTGTATTCCCTGACCCAATAAATTGAGATATATATCCTATTTCCTATTATTCGATGTGTGAGACACAACACTTCTCACAATCCAAAAACTGCTAACATGGTATTTCATTCCCCAACATACCGATTCTGATAGACACTGACGTATAGACATTTCTTATAATTTCAAACATATCAAACAACTCACCTTACTGATCTCTTCCTTAGGTTAAATGTAGTGATCTCTATGTTGAATTATGATAGCATATTAATTTATGCTCGTGTAGTCGTGTTATCTTGTATACTATGGCGATCAACACTCTCCTCCTTGATTATCATTGTGTTTATTCTACAGCTCCCATGGACCATCAACCTAGCCTGGCCCATATTCTGGAAATGAACTATTGTGTAATTAATCTTGAACCTCAAACAAGTTAGTAATGATCTAAATATTGTGAGTTATGGCGTTATATCTTAATACCTCAAGATGAGACTTATAACTTATTTACTAGCTATGCTTTTGCAAAGATTCCTCATTTCCTATTGTAATGAGTGTGCTACATATATTATTTTCAAGCATAACACCAGTTCGGATTATAATGTATATTATTATATGAATTATTTATTGTAACATGTCCTTCCTTTGTCGCTTCTAAGAAATTAAGGTCTCTATGCTGTTCTTTGCTCTCTCTCTTCTCCTTCCTTCCTCCTGCTCATAATCTCTCCAATCCTTCGGTCCTGACCTATATAAACTGCTATTTTAGTGTGGTTTATTTTGTCCTCATTCGTTCATTTATGAGAGTCAATCAATTCTTATGATTTTGTAAAACTGTTGGATATTGACATGAGAATAAATAAAGAACCACTTTAACTTGAAAGAATTACGTCGAATTTATTTCTTCAAAGTTTGTTTGAGATATTTGATTATAGCAGTTGTTGCCTTATAATTCTTAATAATGTCTTAGGCCAATTATTTTTTTCTGTCCTAAGAAATCAGATACGGCGAAATCATATATCAACTTCTTTTCAGTATGTAAGCTGCTTGTACACTTACGTGTAGTAGTTCTTTTAAAATATTCGTAAGTCCTACACACTGTTAGAACGCAGGGTTTAAAATGTTACTGTTTAAAAAAATGCTGGTTATTTTTAAACATCGATTATGTATTAATATTTAAACATTGTTTGCTTAAAACCGAAAAGCCGATGCGTTTTATATGCCCTATCTAAAAAGAACCTGTTTAAATATTTAGTGTCTTGAATTAAACAGTTTTGTCAACTAGGTCCGAGGTAAATAGTCACGTGAGTAAGTCATGAGCTGAATGCATCATACTCGTTTAACATATGGAAGGTAAATCGGCACAACGTTTCAATCACGGCGAAGGATTTAAGCCTCACACATTAGACCACGATGAGTGATACAGAAATGTTTGGACTTTTAGTGGATTAGACGTCGTTCCTTGTAATCGAAAGGTCGTCGTGAGTTATGATATCTGGCCGCGTTAACCAAAAAGTTGGAAGGCGTTTTTCTTATTGGAGAAGCGTTAAACATTACTTTTCATATTTTATACAACCATTAAAAACAGGTGTGTGTTTAAAACTCTTTAAACAAAGAAGAGTGTTTAAAGTTTTTAAACCTAACCAAGAGTGTGTGTAAAGTTTTTAAACAACTACGTGCTTTAATTTCATAAACAACGCTGTGCGATTTCACGGTTAAAGCACGCAGGTTGTTATAAGGATTTTAAGCACATTGTTTATTATTTTCTCTTAACAGTGGTTAAGATAGATGTGGAGCTAATATTAAAATATTTTAGTGAGAAACCCTTGATGGTGTATGCTAAATCCGGAGTAAAAAAATATGGTGTACATGCATGTAAATCTAAGAGACATAGCACTCGTATAAGTGAACCACTATCAACATATTCTTTTTCCGATTATGAAAACTTTTAGCCTCAGTTAAAGATTCGCTAGAGTAACGTTTCAATATTGTTAAAAAGATTCGTAAGAGTTTAACGTATATTTTAAATTATGTGTTTGACCATGCGTTGTTTCTGGGGGGGGGGGGGGGTTTACGGGCCCGGCGAACCCCCAGGGTAGGCGCCCAACAAGACCACAAAGGGGCGCCAAATTGACCTTTAGAGGAGGTTGGCCATGTGTTGGTGAGCAAAATGCTTATAAAAAAAAAATGAAAAAAATCGGAAAAGTATACTATGATTTGCATCGTAATTGACCGTCTTAAACCACCCCTACAGCTTATATATTACGCTTTACAGTTGGGCGTGATAGTTCCGAAATTTGTTTATTCAACACACTACCCCCCCCCGACCCCCCCGCAAATCGCCTCACCTGACAGCGTGACTGTTGAAAAAATTTGAGTGTACAAATAAACTAAAGAAAACTGTATATTCACAACGTACCAATTCCCGTACTTTCCCTACTGACCCGCACACAACACACACACACACACACACAC
The DNA here is from genome assembly GCA_940671915.1 of Paracentrotus lividus. Classification (NCBI taxonomy): domain Eukaryota; kingdom Metazoa; phylum Echinodermata; class Echinoidea; order Camarodonta; family Echinidae; genus Paracentrotus; species Paracentrotus lividus. The sequence goes on along the minus strand of CALNVZ010002063.1, from coordinate 3,744 downwards.
ACACACACACACAACTACACAAACACAAACAAACACACGCACCACAACCTCAACGAGCATACGTCTTTGCGCACTCATAGCCACCCTTCATCATACACTCCACATCCCACTATGATAGGCCTACTTGACAATGCCACTAGCCCTATGCTACACCCTCACGTAAACATAGTATATAATGACTTGTTCACTTTTCTTTATACACTGCTACTGTCATAAAAGATCGTAATATTTTTTTCTTGACTCAAGCGACATTATGTTGCGCTCTGGCTTTTAAATTCATTGATATGTGTCCAAACCGCTTTCACTTTCGGGATCCTGTACTAATAATGTCACATCTTGGACGTTCCCTCAACCCTTCCCGGGATTTTTCTTTCGAAAAGAATTAATGTCAACACGTGCCCGAAGATGGCCATTTTCGTCTTGAGGTGTAGATTTTTTGTTGTCTTAAGGATGATCTAGTTTTAGGTTTAGGCTCGACTCTTCCGTCTCCTAGGGGAGGGGTCAAAATTATATTTAATATGGGTTCAACAATGATTTATTTCATTTTTATACTATTGAAATTTCTATCTTCCCTTAGATTATATATTGTTAAAATCTCAACCAAACATAAAATCAACATAATAATTATTTTCTCTATAATGACCATTTACAACCTTTTAACATCATGCCAAGGCATAAACAAAAAATTAAGTGGGAAAATAATGTGCTACTCACAATTGGGTAAAGGCTTGTTTTTTCGATCAGAGATCTTTATTTGTTTTTACAGCATAAAGATGGAAATACAATGTCTCACGAATTTTCTTTACCAGCTCTCACTTTTCTGCCATTCAACCCCTCTCCTAGGAAAAGACTTAAGCCTGTCCCATAAATCTAGTATTAACTAAAGAACCATTATAAACAATTACCACCTCAGTCGGAACGTGTTTCCTGGAGTGAGGAATGGGAGGGGCGGGGGAGTCCGCGTGGAGGTGTGGGAGAATGTCCAAGATATGGCCAGTGGTCCCGAAAGTTAAAAAGCAGGTTGACAACATTTGTACAAAGAAATTAAAGCCGAAGCAAAATCATGTCGCATATAGCTGGCAAAAAGATATCCCACCTTTATGACGGACAATATGTACCTTGTCCATAAACATTAATTATGAAAAAAAATACTTTTTAATGAGAAGGATGTGTGATTAGAAGCGGATGGGAATATTGCTATTAAGTATATATATAAAGAATGATACAGCATATTGCGGAGAGTATGTGGATAGGAAGAAAGAACTATAAGGAGGAAGGATGAAGAGAGAGATAGGAAAAATTAAAAATTAAAATAATGGAGAATGAAGAAAGAAAATGTTTAAGACATAGAAAGGGTAGGAAAAAAGAAAGATGAAGGATAGAAAGAAAAAGAGAGGTAGAGAGAACATGATCTTTTTATGAAATAAAATACAGTCACGAAATATATGTTTAAGCGTAGTACTTTTATACTAAATGTCCCATGAGTTATTTAGATTAATGTTATCGTGAGCATATCTATAGCATCTAATTATATGAACAAAAATTTTCTTTACATTAATGAAAAAGTAGTGCTCCCCTTTTAAAATAAGTACATTTTAATCACCGAAGTGTACAACTCTTACAACCATCTTCTGCTAAAATAATATTTAAAGAAATTTGGTCGATATCTTTATCCACCCCTTCACCTTTTGTTGCAAATAATGTGTGCAGGACTTGTGGGTGCAAAAAGCAATTAATAAATAATCAATATGAAATCGGTTAGGAAATACGAAGGTCTTGATAGGCAAATGTCAACATCACAGTTTAACATTTAAAAAAACAAAGAGAAATTCAAAACAATCTGAATAAGAGTGTGAAGAGAACTTGTGATAAATAGACACATTTATTTTGAACTAAAATATTAAGTCTTACGGGGGAAGACATTGGAATTTTCAATACAACTATCTTTTATTCCTATTTGCGGCGAAGAAGAATTGTCTGCGGCAAGGACAACATTTGATCGAAATAATTGAATTCGCTATGTATGACCTACATAGATAAAGCGCATATTAAAATGAATCATCAAATAAGCTTTTCAAATTAAAATATTCTTGCACCTTATAGAAAACTCAAAAACCAACATAGCTCAACTCAGACTCCACCTTTCAATCGCTAAAAAGACAAAACCAACTCCTGAAAACTCAAATTATGAAAATGATAAACCAAATACTCTAAGCCGTATTTATCCATAACCGAACAAAATCATGAAAGAACATAATACGTGTAGAAGGAAAACTGGAAAGACACAAATGCACTTTATATGTTTATAAAAACTGAAATTCCTCAGTCTAAATAATATCAAAAGCTAGCTTGTGATATAATACTGACAAAGATAATATTCCTCATAAATAGGTATATATTAATATATATATTTCGATTCAGGTTAAATGCAAATCTAATTGTATATTAAAAAACAATTTACCAAATAAATTCAACTAGCAAACTATCTCCGTAGCTCACAAGTTAATATAATAATACAACTAACTGCTATAGCATAGAAGCATAGTAAATTGTCTTATATATACCTTTAATTTTATTGCTTCATGATAATTTGCTGCTTACATATTGACAATAAACATTGGCATATTTATGCGTTGTTATTCACTTGACGATCTGTATAAATAATCATATGAATGGTATAATTTTTGGAAACAGAAATATGAAATGTAATCCTAATGAACTGGATTGAATTACAAAAGTGTTAATATATGAGACGTACTTAATACCTATGGATATAAAGCCATATATCTCAGATTATACGTGATCGGAAGCTCCCAAATCGCACAACACTTCAGAATAATAACAGAGAACATAAAGCGATCCAGATTTTGTCAATCTCGCATATCGCAAAACCTTTGAAAGTTTCAAACCATTAAGTGGTCTCATTGTAAATTGCATTATATTATAACAGTAGTTATTTAAATAGTAGAATATCAGATCTTTAGGCTGGTCATTATCCACTCGGTTTTGGAGTCAATCGTGTTCTGAGGCATGAAAATAGATTATAGTGAGCCTACCTGTTAGGTTTCTCACCTTTTTAAATAGAATTATATATAAGTGTGATCTATAATATACGAAACTAGTATTTTTGTCTGAAATGATTAATTTTACGATTTGGATGTGAATTGGTTTTAAGCCTACCTTTTCAAGGCTTTGTGGAAGTGGACAATTATTCAAGTAGGCCTTTACCACCGTAAATAGTTGTTGCAACAGTAAAGACAACCGTCGATGAATAATATAAAAAATAATTCTTATTTATTTTGGGATAATTTCATAATAGATTTAACTTGGCAGCACGAACAAGCTAATAATTTATATTATAAATAACCATGTTAATCTAATGTGATGTTATTTTGCCGCGTTCCAAATGGCAAAGTGTGTGCATCCTCACCACTCTGCTCCTTCATCCACCATTTTTTATTTGGTAATTATCTGGTTTCTTTTTTTTTTTTTTTTTTTTTTGAAGACTATGAAACTTTACGACTCGCGAGAACTAAATAAATCACCTTCAAACAATTTTCAGTATGATGGTTACGAGATTATCACTTAAAAAGTTTGAAATATTATCCGAATTTTACTTATTACGTCTTAATATATGCGATTCCTACACCCTCCTCTCTGAACTCGACGAATTGTTTTACCATTCAATGGGATAAGTTCCCGTCTCCTATTGCTTGACGACCAACTCGGCACAAAAAGTCTTAG
>CALNVZ010002059.1:140101-206210 GCA_940671915.1 Paracentrotus lividus | reverse complement strand
GTGTGTACTATTATTATTATTTCACCAGAGTTCTCACATTCATTTTCCAGAGCAGAAAACTGTAAATTTTTGCTATTTTACTTGCTGTGTCCCTAGGGTATTTAATTCAAAGGGCTGAGCCTTATGCAGCAGGGGCCGCGGAGTATATTTTAAGTAGAGGGGCCGAGTCTAAAGTGGAAAAAGGGAGGCTGAACAGGCTAAAATCACAAATCTGCAAAGGTATGGTCTTTTGGCGTTTTTGTACACGATTGCTGAAAATAGGGGGGGGGAGGGAGGGTGAACCCTCTCATTTTTCCCCCAGTGACCATGTCAAAACACTAAGGCCCCATTTTTAAATTACCATCTTGACTCCACTCCTCATTAAATTTCAGCTTCTTGCATAATAATAAAGCTTGAACTTGAATTGTCCATTTTACATACTCGTGTGTATACCAAAATTATATATAATTATGGCCTTCTTTTTATAAATCAGTTAAAAGCCCCTCCCGTTTCATGCTTGCATAAAGCTACCGTTGTCATTATTATTGATTTTGTTTTTTAGCTCGTGCCTCACGCTCACATAATCAAGTCTTGTACTTGATGAATTCAACCATCAACAACATCGTGACCTACAAGCGGCAACACACAAAAATCATAATAATAGTTACAGTTACACGTCACTAGCGAGTGCCCGGTCAGGTCACATTCAGAGATTTGTGATAATGGCCTGCTACCGATACAGGTCGACCGTCCACGTCCTACCTGCACTGCACCAGTTTTACTTGTTAGTAGCCTATGGAACTGCTTAGGGTGATTCATAGCCAGCATCATGAAACGTAGAGATACTCCTTTACATGCTGTTATAGTAAGTGTTCGTGGGTAGTATAATGGTAATATGATGGAGAAAAAGGGGCAAGTAAACACATAATCACCATAAGGTCTCTATGCGTCAGTGAGGAAGTTCTCCATGCATGGAATAAGGTCTTTATGCTTGGAAAATTTGTAATTATATCGCTTTATATCTCGTATATGGCCGTGTGTTATAAATTCGCCGCCTTTTGCGTTACATGCCAATTTGACTACGAACAGCACTTTTTTCACTTCAAGGACCTGTATCTCGAAAAGTATACACCCTACTATATCAAAACTATACATTTTCTGAAAGGAAATTCTTCAAGGAATCTAAATCTGCATTGTAAAATTACACCAGGTGCAAGAGAAAAAAGTTATTAGGAAAAATTTCAGGAAATTTAGATTTTTTAAAAATTTTCATTGTTTTTATTGTCAAGTCATCTATAATCACCCAAATATTGATAATATTATTATATTCTGGTAGAGCATAATCAGACCTTTCAAATAAGGTATAATTTATTATGGTTTACAATTTTAGAATGAGTAATAATGATCTGAAATTTTGCCCTGAAAAAAAAAAAATGTTTTTAAAATTCATGAGGGGGTGGGGTCCTGCCAAGTACTGTTGCATCATTAAACATATGGTTTAAGTGATGTGATGGTATAAAGCAGTTTATTAGCTTCAATTTGGTGCCAAATTTACAATTATAGGCTAAAATTTAGCAGAGATATTGCAGTTTTCCCCACAGTAGTACAATATGTCTATTTCCTAATTACTAGTACTTTGTACAGGAGGCATCACATTTTTTAGGTCAAATAACAATCGTTGAGTCTTCTTGGGTACTTTTGTAACATCAAAACTATTGTTCAGTGATTTCATGGTATAAAGCAGTTTATAAGCTTTAGTTTGGTACCAAAATTACAGTTATAAGGCAAAATTTGGCAAAGAAATTCAAGTTTTCCCCATATCAACCCCAAAATGTAAAATTTCCCATTGACTTTGTACAGGATGCGCCGCTTCTGGCACCACCTCTACTGTCCCACACTTAAACCATTGTAACTCCGAAAGTATATTACCTAGAACAATGAAACTTCACAGGGAGCTAGCACAGTAACATAGCTTCAAAATGAGATCAAATTTGTTACATAAACTTTCTTACTTTGAAAAATATTGACAAATTAATGCAGAAAAATGGCAAAAAGCGTAACAGCACCACCCAATTTGGGTGGCGAGTTCATAACACATGACCATGTATACAAGAATTGAAACTTAAGTAAGTTGTTGACCTCTGCTCCTATACATCTAGGCTCAGGCAGCTGTTGAGGAATTCAAGGCACCACAACCATGAATTGTAGCCACCAAACTAGGTATCGAAGGACAGCAGGTCAGAGTTAACCAGAGAGGATAAATTGAACTCAGTTACACACTGGACGACATGTGCATAGACAAGAAGCAGAAATTTAGTGGTAAGAAGGGTCAAGATGGTAAGAATTAAAAAAAAAAAAAAAAAATCAAAACAGAAGCCAATAAAAATTAATAAATAAATAAAACATACAAAATACAAAATGTGAAATGGGGTTTATCTGTTATCTAATTTATCATACTGAATGGAGGGTACAACAGCGTTCACATTGCTTAGCACTTTAAATGAAAGGAACACAGCATGTAAATTGGATGTGGAAATTAACTTTTTTTTCTCTCTGGAAAGTACAGTAAGTGCAAGAAAAATCTTTCATTAAAAGCCTCATAACAAAAAAATAATTGGTTGCAAACATGGCCAGTTGCACTACAGTAATCTAATGTTGCAACATATTATCGAAATTTACTAAGACTAAAAGAACTTTAATTACTGCATTATAATATATATATATATATATATATATTATAATGCAGTAATTAAAGTTCTTTTAGTCTTAGTAAATTTAGTAAATTTAGTCTTAGTAAAATTCTGCGTAGGTTTTATGTTACCAAACTAAGAAGAAATACAATTTGAATGAGAAACCGTAGAGACAAAATATTTTCCGATATTTTGGGCATAGCCCTTTGTCAAGGAATGACAAATTTATTAAGCGTCAACTTCATAATCACAAAATGCAAACACGCGCCAAAAAAGGTCGCGTAGCAACAAAATAAGATACGCCCCAAACGTGACGTAACAATACATCAGATGAAAAACAAGGGGGGAAAAGAGAAAAAGGACGGGGAGGCAAAAGGAAAAAGAAAAGAAAAAGAAACGAGAGGGGAAAGAGAGGGAGAGAGAGTCCGGGAGAGGAAAAAAGAAAGAAAGGCAACAGATAGAAATGAGAAGGAGAGGGAGAAGGAGAGGGAGAAGGAGAGGGAGAAAGAGGGAGGGGGAGGACAAAAAGGGAAAAAGAAGAGAAAAGATATTACATGATGGGAAATGAGCGAAACGAAACATTGATCCCTCCAGGTTGGAGACAACCAAGGCGAAAAATCATACGTTCTTCTTCCTGCTTGCGAACTATATATATATATATATATATATATATATATATATATATATGCTTGTATCTTAGAAAAGAGTATGTGATGAATTTTATATTTGACGAAGAAATAGCCCGTTTAATGTTAATAGTGAAAACAAAACTTGAACATGAATATAAAAAGAAGTATCAATGTTATAGAACAGCTATGATTGTTCAAAGTTGATTCAGCTATTTTTGAAAGTAACTGAAGTAGAAGTTTCTTTTATTAATTGTTTGTTTTTTGGTTTTGTTTTATTTTGTCATACAGGTATGGAAATCTTCATTGGCTCCATTAATCAACTCAGAGTAGAAGAGGACTTTCAATAAATTGGGGTGGCTTGTCAGAATCTGACGTTGCGCATTAGGGTGAGTTCATCTCTCTGCTGGCATCGGCGGATGATATCAAGAGGCCTGGTGCCAGTGGCATCTCTAAGCCAAGAAAGAAAAGTCAGTCTTTGTCGTCCTCTTGCCCTACGTCCTTCGACAGCACCAGTGAGAGCTACTTTCTCAAGGGCATTCTTGCGAAGTATGTGGCCTAAGAAACGAATCTGTTTGGATGCAAGTGTTTTAAGCAATGTTCGGGATGATCTTGTCCTTTCCAGTACCTCCTCATTCGAAATATGTTCAGTCCATGGTATCCTCATCATTCGACGGAGAAACCACATCTCAGTGGCTTCCAGGCGTTGCTGCATGACTTTACTTATAGTCCAGCATTCACATCCATATAGACATGTAGACCATACATAGCAGTGTAACAGTCTAAGTCTGGTGGGAAGAGTAATAGACCGGGTTGTCAATATTCCATCCATTTTCTTGAAGGTAGATTTTGCTATGCCAATTCGTCGTTTGATCTCCGTATCACACCTTGCATCTGGTGTGACTACACTGCCAAGATATGTGAATTCACCGACCTGTTCAAGAATTTCGTCATTAACTCTTACCCTGCACCGTGGAGCTGGAGATGATTTTGAGAAGACAAGACAAAAGGACTTTTTACGGTTTGATAACAAACCGTTCTGTTCACTCTCTAAGACTACTTTGTCCATGAAGTTTTGCAGCTTCTCCTCAGAGTCAGCAATCATGATTGTATCATCTGCATATCTGATGTTTGATATGTTGACTCCACTAATCTTCATTCCTAAAGCAATTACAAATCAATGTAATATGAGATTGCTTTAGGGAAATGGACGCAGCTAATGTAATAATTTTTAAAATGCAGCAGAAGACCTGATCTACTTGAAATGAAGTAAAGTTTTTAGCAAATATGTTGAATAAAGTCACTGAATGCATTACAGTCCACTCCCTTTTATGAGAGGTGCTTGATACAAACCTCACAATGGTTTATATCCACTTGGTCTTACAGCAGTTGGTCTAATTCTCTATTTGTCAAATATCACATGGGCTAAACCAGTTCGTGGTACTAACAATTTGGTCTAATTTGCAATTGGTCTAATATATACTTGGTCTAATTTTCACTTGGTTTAATGACCAATTCGTCTAATTGCCAATTTGTCTAAGAGCCAAATGGTGTAACTGCATTTTAATCTAATGCCCAAATGAATAATTGGTAGGGGAGACCGGGGATGGACGTTACAAAATTTACATTTTCTGCCGATAATTTCGTGATGTAAGTAGCTCACACACTTCATTTTGGGACTGTAGTTAGCCTATTATGTTGGCTAAAACCTGAGGCACATAAAACTTGAGAACATGTAAACACTAATTAACTACAGCTTAATAATGAAGACATTTTTTTGTAACAGCCTACCCCGTATACGGGGTAGGTTGTTACACCATACGGGGTAAATTTTACGATATGTAACATAGGAGGGAATTTGTTACAATGTGTAAATATTTGATACCATACTTTGTTTCAACTTTCCAGTTTCTTGGTATCATTAACAGTAGATCAAGTAGAGCTCTAGAATAGACTAAAATAATAATAGAAATATCAAAATATTAAAGGTAGTGTCAGCCTTTTTCACAAATTGCGAAAACTAATGCAATTTGGCATAACTCTAGAATATGATCAACCTATGCTGTCTATTCAATCTTACTGTCATAGGTTGCCTAGAACAGTAATATGAAATGAAAATCTGACTACCAATGTAGACCAGCTCTCCATCAACATCGTGGATAGTACAGCATGTGCAGAACGGACCATACACAGCAATATACACACGGCGCATCAGCGTGCATTATTCTCTGCGCTAACGGTCAATGGTTCGCACCGTACGGTATATTTTTTGAGGTTCGAAAAAATAGGAATGAATTTTGATAATCGCAATATAATGACAAATGTTCACAATTGAGCTTAAAGCCAAGATAGAGTTCTTACAGCCAAAATAATTTGAGATAAATCTGTAAGATATTTCCCTTACATTGTTCCAAGGCACGATTTTTGTTTTTTATTGTGTGCGATTGTTTATGCACTAGGTCCTATCAAAATGTTGACAAAACACATGAAATTACTCAAAACAAGTTTAATTTAAACTGTGTAAAGAGAATATTGGCCAATTAAAAGCCGGATGTGGCTGCAGCAGAATAAAGCGGATTAACCTGTGAGTGTGCAGTGCGCAGAACAATAGAATCGGCGTAATCAATCAACGTTATTCCGAATGTGCGCAATCATGCACGAAGCAGGGGAGGGTAGGAGACAAAGCATGGATTAAGCAGTCAATAGTAGGCTAGCAAACATGAGTATGGCACCGAACAGTAGGCTACATATCATGCATCCGGCACGTAAAGAGTTAATCACCCACGTGCTTTGACGGGCCGTCTAGTTACAGAAATTATGCTTATTTTGCTCTTTTCTCAGCAAATACGCAATTTTCTGTAAATTCCTTTGGTGTGTAGTATTTATTTCCTATGCTTGAGATTCTGGTATGAACAAGAATTTTTTGATTTATTTCATCATGACTAATACTCTAGATTATCTTTAATCATGCTGTGGGAAGATATAGTCATTAATATACTACAATATCCTCTCAAAAACTAGAAATTTAATATTTTTGCCTGCAAAAGGCTGACACTACCTTTAACACCTGAAAATTGAAACAAAATTACTTCACATGTGTAATGTAATTGGGGTAGGTTGTTGTAACAACCTACCCCATGGGTGATTTTACACATACAATCAACTGTAGTAAAGCCATTAGGCAGAATTACAGGGCATGGCTCTGGGGTATATTAGTGACATACATGTACTATATTCATAATACCAGACTATCATAATGTGCGTTCAGTTCTAAGAACTATTACAAATTTTAATTTTTGTCAAAAATTCACTTGGAACTGTAAAAAATGGTTTTTGTTGATTTACTTTTTAATAAAACAACAGAGAAACCTCACGACCGGCAGTTCATCACAGCTATGTGTAGGCAGTATATAGATGCCAGTTAGCACGAACTCTCTTGTTCCAACTTAACATACTGAGAACTGTAACAACTGACCCATGTAACTTCCATCCCCGGTCTCGCCTATTTACCATTTTTTTTTTTTTTTACTGGAAGTGACCAAGTGGTGATAGATTAAGAGGACATTAGACAAACTGGATATTAGACGAAATGGGGATTAGATGAAATGGGAAATTGCAGGAGAGCTACTTAGACCAAAAGGTAGCCAGACAAACTGGTTATAGACATAATGGAATTAGACCAAATATAAATGGATATTAGTCAAAGTGGGTTTAGACCAAATGGCAATTTACCCCGGAGCAAGAAACTGACAGTAGTTGGGCACTAACGAAACTCCGTCTTTCCTGAAATATACTCGCTCCGTTTCCACGTAGAGCACTTTTGGACGTTCCATGGTCTAACTTACGGATATATATATATCTTATCCTCTCTCTCTCTTTCTTTTCGTGGGAGGAGGATGGGGTCTTTTGAACTCCGTTCACGGGAATTCTGTACTCCCCTATGACTGTGACCCAAATGTTTCCAAAGTAGTGGCTGAATTACCGGTAAAATATTTTTATATTTATGATTTATTTATTCATTTATTCATTTTTGCAAATTCTTCGAGTCAATGACGAACTAATAAACTTATCATGCGAGCGCAAAGGGAGAGCCGATTTCCCCCTCTCTTTTCAGTCATAAACGGTATCTATAAGCCTTTCCAATCTTAAATCATGTTGGTGGCCTCCTTTGTTTTTCCTTTCTTTCTTAGCTCTTTCCTCTTTTCTTTCCTTTCCCCTGTTTTATTCTTCTCTTTCCTTTTTTTTTCACTAAAAAGTATAAAAACGTCCGCCAAACCGTGAGAGGACATGGCCCCCTGCCTCCCCCGTCTCCGTCGCTCATGTACTAAGAGAGGCTGTGGAGGAAAACAAAAAATGAAGCAATTGATGACTGAAAACAAAGACTACGCACGTTACCAAAGTAGTGGCCGAATTACCGGTAAAATATTTTTTTATTTATGATTATGATTTTTTTTTTCTTCAAATTCTTCGAGTCAAACGAACTAATAAACTTATCATGCGAGCGCAAAGGGAGAGTAGATTTCCCCCTCTCTGTACAATCATAAACAGTATCTATAAGCCTTTCAAATCTTAAATCCTGTAGGTGGCCTTCTTCTTTTTTCTTTTTTTTTCCTTTTCTTTTTTAGCTCTTTCCTCTTTTCTTTCCTTTCCTCTATTTTATTCTTCTCTTTCCTTTCTTTTTCACTAAAAAGTATAAAAACGTCCGCCAAGCCATGAGAGGACATTGCCCCCTGCCTCCCCCGTCTCCGTAAAGAGGGACTGTGGGGAAAAAAAAAATTAAGCAATTGATGACTGAAAACAAAGACTACGCACGGAAAAAAACGTCCTACCCTCGGAGTGGAATCCGTCCGCTTCACAAGGATATTTTGTCCGCGGACAAAATACCCTGAAATACAACAGGTTTTTTAGTCCGCGCGGACGGATCACCCTGCCCGGATGTTTTCGCCTCCGACACCGGCCCATGATGAAAGCGTCGACTATTGAGCCCCGGCCAATGAAGGATACATTGACTTTTGAGTAACGTATACTATAAATGCTACAATTATTTTGGAATTGTATATTTCATGTAAATAGGACACCCGCATACATGGGCGAAGATTAATAGGTTAAGAAGAGATATGAATTACAGGATATAGAACATTATTTTTGAGCAAGACTTAGGTTATATTTGTAGAGAAAAATTGCATACAATTAGTACAGAAATTATAGTTTAAACGGACACAAATCAAGATTGAGATGAAAATGTTAAGCAATTATGTGACACATAGAGATTTCTATTATTATTGGATTTATATGGATTTTGGCTGGAATTACGATTGGAACTAGTCAGGTTGGGTATTCGGATATGTGGTTGACTTTTAGGAACAAGTAAGGGTATATCACTATATTTGGATATAGTGAGTTAGTCAAAGCTGGTTCTTTGGCTGGAATTACTGTTGGAACTAGTCAGGATATAGAGTGTTGAGTAACGGGATGACTTTTAGGAACCAGTAAGGGTTCGCTATTATTATTGGGAGATAGCGAGTGAGCCAAAGGTTATTTGAAATCTCTGTTGGCATGGTGTCTTGAAACATTTGACATTTTGGTATTGTATGGTGTCTGTTTGAAACTCTACTTTTTGGTAATTGATGGTGTCTTTGATTTTTTTTCTTTCCATTTTGTATAGTCATACAACTATTGTACAGTCAGTTTATTCAGAGTGATTCAGTTGAGTACAAAATGTATTTTGCAAGTATATCTGCTCCTTGCAAATGCATTGTGTAGGATTAATATAATAGAAGTTATTAGTTAATTCTATATTGGGATTAGAATGTGAATTCATTGAAAGATATAGCCGATGTTTTGAGGGTTGAGTGGGCATATTAACTCTTAACATGCCGGAGGCCCATTTATGGGCCCCAAAAAAGTTTCAAAAAGTTGTTTCCTTTTTGCCCCCCCCCCCAAATGACGTCGAAAATTTACTTTTGTGCTATAATTTTGACATATTTGTTTAGGTGTATAATGTGACTTTCCAAATACATACAAAAAACATTATGTCATAGTGGAGTTTTTTGTCAGAAAGAGAAATTTCATACTGAAGTATGATAAAATGATCACGACCAGAGAATTCCGAAGCGTCAAGTATGTGTGGCGTGTGTTTAGGTACCGGATGTCTATTCAGTTGCGTGCTGTCGTGTGTGTGTGTCTCATTACACGTGACTTAATGGAGGAAAGAAAAGCGAGGAACAAAATGTAGTTACTTAGCTTTTACACGGCAAATGAATACATTTTCAATGCACAGTAAGGCAATGGTGTTATGTTTTCATTTTTATTAAATATGTAAGGGATGTAAATGTCAAAACTAACTTTTGTTAGACCTAAAATCAGTTTACGTGGACTCATTCGTTCATTGTTTGTTTATTGATGGCCGTATTTACAGATACCATACTATAAGCTACTGCAATGGTCTGTTTGTTGGGATCCTTATTTACTCCACTAAGGGGAACAGTGGTGGTACTGAAATCAGGAATCGATGGCGAGTTCATCGTGCAAAAATTAAAATATTAGTAGATATATATCTTTCTCTCAATACAAAATATTTGCAAATTAGGAAACATATCATTACATTTACATATGTTCATGGAAATAATAATAATCTCTCTCTCTTTCTCTCTCAATACAATATAATATGAAAATAGGAAACATATTACATTTATATTTGTTCATGACAATAATAATTGGGCGCTCTCTCTCTCTCTCTCTCAGTACAAAATATATATGAAATTAGGAGACATAGCATTACATTTATATTTATTCATGAAAGTAATAATCAAGCTCTCTCTCTCACTCTCCCTGTCTCTATCAAAATAGTAAAGGGAACTAATGGGAAAACAAAACATTGAAATACACAAATCACACACTGTCATGTACTGATTGCAAAACAATTATTGATATATTACATTCGTTCGTGAAATTACTTATTAATTACTCATGAAAATAATCTCACTCTCTTTCTCTCTCTCAATACAAAATATATGAAAATAGGAAACATATCATTACATTTATATTTGTTTATTAGTGTGATAGTGGCATGACTAATTGCGTTTACAAGATTACAAGTTTGTAAACTCTTGTAGTGCAAAATGATGTGCATCATTATTTCATTGACAGGTAAATGAAAGTGCGTTGTCCTGGCTTGACAATAGACAATTAAATGATACCGGCTTTTAATTGTAGTGAACTATAGATGTTTACATGCGATGTCTACTAGGGATCCTTTCAAAATGTTCAGATCCGGACCTATTCATTATGGGGTGATTACGGGACACGTAGCTTTGAAAGACTAGTCGTTTATCTATATTTCATACGAACATCACCACACAAAATTGTCCACAACGGCTGTTTTCACCTCACCGGTCGGTCCAGCCCCATCGGGACATGTAAGGCATTTTGGTCTGATTGAAGTTGAGATCATATTTTACAAATTACATGTATCATAATAAAGTAAATGGTTTCAATTCACCTCAAGACCGATTGAATGTCTTCCCCGCCGACCACCCCCCCCCCCCAATTTATATGCCAGTCGATTTTATACACTTGTAAATGCAGGTATTTAGTGAGAATACATGTGTTTTCTTTTTTTTCTATTGCAAAATAGATATGCATACCTTTGCACAAACGTGTAGGTATACTGTTATTGATTCAATTTCTTTTTTACAGTACAAGTAATAGAGAGGGCGATTTCTATTCTTTGAAATGAAACATATTTTGTTTTGAGAAATAGAAAGAGTCATTATTATTTTCATCAACAAAATAATATAAATGTAATGATATGTTTTCTTATTTCTTAAAATATTTGTATTGAGAAACAGAGGGAGAGAGAAGGGGGAGAGAGAGAGAGAGAGAGAAAGAGTAATTGAAGAGTCTAGTGGAAGAAGTACTTAAGTCACATTTTTTCAAAAATGAGTTTATTTGATAATATTTATGTATACACCATCAGAAAACTGGTGCAAGAGTCAGTTTTGAAAAAATCAAAAAATCCTAAGTGCCCCAAACAGGAAACCCCCATTTTCAAAGCATGATGATGTTTAGTGGAAGAAGTACTTAAGTCCATAGTTTTAGTGGAAGAAGTACTTAAGTCCAAAGTTTTAGTGGAAGAAGTACCTAAGTCCACCAAGCTTGGGTCAAAGATTTTGTTCAGGGAAGAGGGATGGGGCAGCTCTGCCAATATTTAGGTATTGGGAGACCCCAGAAGATGTTTTACTAAAATCTGGCTGACAGGCAACCGTCGACGGGATGCCCTGGTAGGGCGGCGTAAAACCCCCCTTTTTTGTATGGGCAGGGGGGGGGTCTAAGAACACACCCCAAAGGCAGTGTGTTTCTGAGTAGGGTAGGAATGTAAGTTTATTATGAACAAAAACAAATCGGACGTTTTAAAATCTGAAACAAGGGTGGCGAGAGGGGCTATTGATCAGTTTTCAACCCCTCCCCCCCCCCACGACGGCCCCCAAATTAAATAAAACAATAACAAAAATTGGGATGTGCCCAAGGTTTCATATACGCAAGGTTTCACTGCAATGTTGCAGTTTTAAGTCAAATGATTAATTTTCCTACGTGGATACGGGAGGGATCTGAAAGTGCCCCGCCCCTTTAAAAAAAAAAAATAGAAAGGCCCCCCCCCCCCCGACAAAAAAAAAAATGGCTAGGGTAGGCACTTTTTCCATCCCACATGAATGTTCATTGAAATTTTGCTTTTTTAACTTAATATGATTTTTTGTGTATGGTGTCAGACAGTCACAGATCCAGGGAGGGCGTGCCCGTTAAGCACAAAAAATTAAAAAGTGCCCTAAGATGGTTAAACCACTGCCACCCCCACATGTATATTCCAATAGGTTTCTCAGATAGTGCTAGAAAAGGGCAAATGGCGCCGCTCTTATATATTATGTCTGACAGGTGCAGATGCAGGAGGTCGCGCTATGATTATTTTGTATATAAAAGGGCCCCCATTTTTTTTAAATGGTATTGAACCCCCCCCCCCCGTTATAATGTATATACATTCAGCAATGTTACCACAAACCATATGATATGAAATCAAGCAGATTGTTGTAGTTTTTTTAAAAGGACAGAAATATGAATTGCCCCAAACAGGAAACCCCCATTCATAAAAATTATGAATTTTTAGTGGAAGAAGTACTTAAGTCCACGGGTTTTAGTGGAAGAAGTACCTATAGTCCTATAGTTTAGTGGAAGAAAGTACCTAAGTCCAACTTCCGGCTTATCTAATTATCGGAGATCGATAAGCATGAAATTGCTGAAATTTTGGCCACGTATGCTTCTGTCTCCCTAAAAATCAACCTCCACAAAGTTTGAATCTGAATTCCAAAAATTTAGTGCATGCTGCAGATAGTTTGAAATATTCAAACCCTTGTATCTCAGAACTAGTATTATGTGACTTAAGTACTTCTTCCACTAAACTCTTCAATTATTATTTTCATGAACAAATATAAATGTAATATGTTTCCTATTTTCAAATATTTTGTATTTAGAGAGAGAGAGAGAGATGGAGAGAGAGCGGGATTATTGCTTTTATGAATAAATATAATGTAATGTAATGGTTTCTTCTCTGATTTCATATATTTTGTACTGAGAAACAGAGAGAGAGAGAGAGCGCGCGCGATTATTATTTTCATGAACAAATATAAATGTAATGATATGTTTCCTACACTGTTCGTCATAAAGAAGGAATATTTTTTTGTGTGTGTGGGACAAGCGACATTATGTTGCTTCGTTATTAATTTCTTGAACGTGTTTGTCACCGCTTTCACTTTCTGGGATCCTGGGTATATCTTGGACGTTCCCTCAAGCTTTCCATCCAAGGGGGGAGAGCGGGCCCCGACCAGAGGCTATCCGTTGCTCATACAACTGCATTGTACTTACACACACAGAAGTTACTCACCCCTAAAAAAAGTCATACACAAACAATAAAGATGTGCATAAGTTTAATAAGGAAAGCACTCATACACACTCTCTTACATCAGGGATATGTAAGGGGTTTCCCTGCTTACATCATAACAACAACAATGCAGTACATTCACATTTATAAAAAAAAATCTCGGAGATGTGTTCGCATGCATTTGGAGAGTCATGTATACTGTTGTGATTTTTTTTTTTTTTTAAAGAATTCGGTTCTGTTTTTGTTTTTGTCTTACTTAATTACAACAAAAAAAAGTAATATGTAAGTACATAGAAATTGTAGGATCAACCTAAAGGCCAAAATGTTGAGAAAACGAGTTGTTAATAGCAACATCGCAACAAAACCTATTCAAACAGCCTATCATTTCAAAATGAACAAATCTTTGTTCATTTAATTCCAAAATTCTGTATTGATAAGTATTGGTATGAATCTAAGTTTTTAAATGTATGAATGTATCATGCAAAATAATGTCTTGAATCAATCATATTAAAAAAAAAAAAAAAAAAAAAAAAATCTCTAAAGATTGAATAATCTTTGGAGAGCCTATCCCTCAAGAATGAAGACAAATTAATCTTGGGAGAGCCTGTCTCTCAAGAATGAATACAAAATAATCTTGGCAGAGCCTTTCTCTCAAGAATGAATACAAAATAATCTTGGCAGAGCCTCAACTCTCAAGATTATTTTATCCTCCTGAGAGAGCCTATATCTCTAAGGATTATTTAATCCTTAGAGAACCCAGCTCTCACGATTTATCTTGAGAGAGCTTCACAATATAACGTGACGTCGCCTGACTGAAAATCGAGCTGAATGAGGTATATTGCGTTTGTGGTATCATAAAGTCACGATCCCAAGTGCGCTCAGTTGGGTCAGTGAATCAGTTGACCAATAGTCTTCAGGCTTTGTTACGTAATACCATTCTCCCCCCTACTATGTGGTTCACCGGTCATGTAAATCCCTTCATGAGCCTTGAGATTGGCCTAATCTCCCCATTGAAATCCCCAACCCTATAGGTCATGTCTATTGTCATCACTTGGTTTAGCGGTGCATCAAAGGGATGTATGGAAATTTCAAAGATGACCCGCCTTAAAAGCTATGAAGGCCCTTTTGACTTTCAAATTATTTGACTTCTTATTCTTTTGAAAATAATACATTAACTTTGCCATAGTATTAATCCATGCGACTATTGGCCTTCGATCCAATTCCAATTTCGATAGAAAATGATACATATATAAATTTGCCGTCATATCATTTGTAATTGAGCTATATACGAAAAAGTATGACAGTATTTACAATATCATTGCATAACTAATCCTGATTTTTATTTTCAATTTATTCTTCCCGTCTTCTCTAAATGTTCAGGAATTCAGAAATTTAAAGGGAGAAAGAAAGATTCAACACGAATTAATTATTAATAATACGATTTTTTTTTTTTATATTGCACTTTTCCCAAAGCGGTATGTATTATTACCCCGTTCACTGGATTAAATTCCAGCTGCCACACACCGGCGCTTTCATGAATTTATCCTCCCGGGTACCCATTTACACATGGGTTTAGTGCTAAGTAATTTAGATAAACTGCCTTGCTGTATGGGGGGGGGGGGGTGGGCTTATAGGCAACTGGTACCTATTATACTAGGATTATTTCCAAAGAAATTAAAAGAAATATCCATTTAAAAGAATTGATAGAAGGTTATTTCTCAAGAATCTTACGATTGTTAAAATAAAAATCACCAAAATGGCATAAATTATGCAAATTTGCCCATTTTCACGCCAAAACAAGATCTATATCTTACACTTTGTAATTCCATTTTTGGTACAGATGTTCTCTAAACATATCACTAGGGAATGAATGGATTGGAATTTGAACATTTTCTTTTGTTTTTGTTTTATGTCAATTTCTTCTTCTTCTTCTTGTTCCTTTTTTTTCAAAGCTGCTAATGTATTCATGACACTAATATACGCTAGTCACATCGGTGAAACCTACTCCAAACCGACACCAGACCGACCAAAAAAATTTGTGACTACGGTGTTACAAGAAAACTAAAACTTTGTTCAAAATTCCAATCCATTCATTCCCTAGAAACACATTCGTTAAAAATATGCGAAGTTTGAATAGCATCAGATATTCCATTCTAGATTTATCTTGTTTTGCGCTGAGGAAAGCGTAAGCTTGAAGCTTTCAATTTATCAAAGACATAAATGTTTGATAAATTAAGATGTAATTTAAGATTGTTGAAATAAATTAGTAATTAGAAATAAACACCTAGACTTGGAAATGGAACTAAACTGTCAATTAAGGGCTGCAAAGACAGTGTTAATTATATCATTCAATATACATATACTCTAAATTAAGGACTTATTAAGGAAATTATGTTAGATTGAATGGGGTAAAATCCAAAAGCCAACCCCAAAGCATGTTTATAGGACATACAGAACTTATAAGAATTTAGATGAAAACAACTTTTGTTATGACTTAAGAAATATAGATTGGGATAATGTGTTTTTATGTTCTGATGCGGATTCTTCGTTAAATGAATTTCAAACGCACTTTTTAACATTGTGTAATATCCATGCTCCAATCAGGAAAAGCCGTATCAAGAGAGATAAAAAACAATGGATAAATGCAGAAATAATTGATCTCATACATGAAAGGGATAAGTTGAAAGAAGCAGCGACGCGAAATCGCACTCGCTCAAACTGGAAAGCTTACAGAAAAAGCAAAAACTACGTCACATATAAAATTAGAAAAAATAAACGAATAACGTTTAAAAAGAAAATTAAGGATTCCCAAGGAAATATCAAGAAAACTTGGAAAAACCTTAACATACTAATACCAAGAAAAAAAAATCAAAATACAAAAATTCGATATTTGAAAGTTGGAAATGCAGAAATTTATGATTCAAAAAAGATTTCACAAATTTTGAATGATTATTTTGTCAAAGTGGGTCCGACACTTGCTAACAATATAAAAATCACAAAACCTTCTGAACCAAATTATACGGAAACACAAACTTGTTTTCCTTTCCCCGTTAATAACTTTCAACTTATCTCAGTAAATGAAAGTGAAATTAGGAAACATTTACTTAAACTGTCAAATGACAAAGCAATGGGATGTGATATGATACCGATCAAATTGATAAAACTAGCAATTCCAAGAATTGTTAAGCCGTTAACACATATAATAAATGTTTCTATACAGAGTGGATGTGTACCTAACGATTGGAAAAAGGCAAGAGTAAGCGCCCTACACAAAGGTGGAACAAATGAACCTTGTAATTTCAGACCGATATCAATTTTAACGGTCTTATCGAAAATACTAGAACGTATAGTTTTTGATCAGCTATATGAATGTTTAAATAGTAATAATCTAATTAATGATTACCAATCTGGCTTCCGACCAAAACATTCAACGGCTACTGCTTTGCTTAATACTACAGATGAATGGTTAAAGAGCTTTGATCAAGGTAAAGTGGTCTGCTCGGTTATGCTAGACTTAAAGAAGGCATTCGACACCGTTGATTTTGATTTACTTATTAAAAAATTAAAAAACTATGGTATTAGGGAACATACAATTAATTGGTTCATAAGTTATGTACATGGACGATATCAAAAAACGACAATCCATGGTATTTCATCTGACTTTTTACCCATCCAATCAGGAATTCCCCAAGGCTCCATCCTTGGGCCACTTCTTTTTATTTTACACATAAACGATTTACCAACAGTTCTTAAAAATTGTAAAATTAATATGTATGCAGATGACGCAATTCTATACTATGCCAGCAAAGACTACTCTGACTAAGAAAACAAAATTAATGAAGATTTATTACATGTGAAAAAATGGCTTGATCAAAATAAGTTAAGTTTGAATGTAAACAAAACCGAATATATTATTTTAGGAACTAAAAATCGTTTGAAATCTTTGAAAAATACGCACATAAATATTAACATCAAAGGAAACCCTCTGACAAGAGTTACGAAATGTAAACATTTAGGAGTAATTGTTGACGAAAACCTATCATGGACAAACCACATAGAATCTATTCAAAAGAAATGTAGTAACGGTCTATTATTATGTTAAAAACGATACGTAATATAGTGGATAAAGATACAATGCTTCTAGTTTACAATGCTTTGGTATTATCCCATCTTTCATATTGCGATGTAGTGTGGGGAAATTGTGGCAAGTGCCTTCAAAATAATCTCCAAAAGATTCAAAATCGAGCAGCTCGTATTATAAATAACACCCCTTGGGATTCGTCGGGAAATTACAATCTAAATAAACTTGGATGGGATACACTCGAAAAGAAAAGGAAAAAGAATATTGCTTTAATGATGTTCGATATACTAAACAATAATGGCCCTTCATATTTAAGTAATAAATTTGTTTTCAAAGAGAGACCGTATAATACGAGAAGTGGAAATCTATGCATTGATACAATCAAACCGAAAACAGAATCTGCAAAACGGACATTTTTATACAGAGGGGCCACATTATGGAATTCTTTGACCCATGGAATTCAAGGGGCACAATCAAAATACACTTTTAATAATGGTCTCAAACGGTTAGACAATTTATAGCATTACAATATACCATAGTCATGACATAGAACCATGTCACTCTTTATTCATTTAGACTATTTGAGTTACATAATATACATGTATGTTCCTCCCAGTTTCAGCAGCTCTATTTAATATATTTCATTACAGTATAAAGTTTAGATATGAACTAATGTGAATGTATGTTGCCTATTTTGCAATTTGTTTTTTTTCGTAACTATTCAAACTTTAATTGCTCCATATACGTTTCAAAATCAAATGATTATGTACATTATGTTAGTTTCACTATGTTTATATCTATATATTTTTGTTTGTGTTAGGAGCCTATTTCAATAGTCTTAATAGGCCAACATATACCTTCTTAATTTAACAGTCAATTTCCATATATTTGTAGCTATTACTATTTTCTCACCATCTTGATTTTCTATATAACTGTAAGTCATCATAATACACGATTTTCCAGAATGTCTAATTATTCATTTTTTATGCCAAACTTTGTGTTCATGGTATAAATATTGTTTTCACAAAATGTTTTCTTTAAGTTATTTATTGTAATTTTAGTGTTATTGCATTATTTATATCGTTGCATTGCTGTTATATTTTGAGTTATATGTATTTTTGTCTTCGTTATGTTTGTATTATTACGTTGAACCTTTTCAAAATTTGTGTATCTTTATCACGGCCCCAATGGAAACCAGTCCTGTAACTGTTTGGGATTTTTAACCGTGTATAAATAAAGAAAACAATCAATCAAATTTGGAGAATTTTCCTCCATTTTCTGTTCAAGATCACACATGTATTCATTTACAAAAACACTGATTTCAAGACCTTTTTTTTACACGCTGATTTGTTTGTTTGTTGTTGTTTTTCTTTTTTTTACTTGTTACAGTTTCATAAAATGAAGAGAACGGAACATTGTTTTCTTGGAATAATTTTCATCAAATTTGGGTACACCCCCCCCCCCCCCCCTAAGGGCATAAGTGCCGATGCCGGGAATCGAAGTCCCGATCTTTCCATTCCCAGTCAAGTGTTAAGAAAACTAGACTACGGCACGTCTACAATTTGAAGTGGAAGGGGGAGGGACTGGGGGTATATAGGTAGTACATTTTCTCGGGGTTCGGCCATTATAGAGGTCATCATGAATCGGCCATAGCGGTAGGGTACAGGGGGTCACTCCAGTCGCCCGTCCATTTTTTTTTTTTTTTTTTTTTTTTTTTTTTTTTTTTTTTTACTAGGGGGGGGGGTGGGCCTGCTGGGCCCCCTGGAGCCGCGCCAGATTATTATTGGAATCATTAATAGGTTTGGTCTATACGTATATCACTAAATCAAAAAGTCTGAGTGCAGAACAGCTCCGAAAGTGTAACCCTTTTGTGATGAACATGATTTGATCGGGTAATGCGATGACCTTGCAATATATTCTTTTCTATTTTTCCCTTCCCTGTTTTCATTTTTCATCTTCTTTCTTGTTTCTCCTCTTCCTCCCCTTTCCTTTATTTTTCTGATCTTTTCCTCATTAGACCGTGTTTGATAAAAGTGAGGGTATTTACAGTAAAGAAATTTCAAATATTGCCGAAAATATTAGGCTTATCATATAAACTTTATTTACAAAAAAAAAAAGGTATCGAAGACGTCTCCGCTACTTTGTTTCCCGTCAAGGATACAATACTTTTTTTTTCCGTGGCGGAGAGGTCTCCGATCATTTTATTTTATTTTATTTTTATTTTATTTTTTTTAATCGCAGACACGGCTTTGGGACTTCCGAAACTCATGAATAACGCGGGTACTGAGGAGACATCTCGGAGAAGTTTCCGCGACAAGTTTCAAAACAGTCTCATAATTGTTTCAATACGGTTTCATAGTATTCCCGAATCCGTCTTCTCGACGGAAAAAGAAAATATCATCTTCGAAACGTCTCGGAGACATCTCTGCGATGTCTCCGGGACAATTGTCAAAACTGTCTCAAAGTTAATTCAAAACCTTCTTAAAGTAACCCCAAATCCGTCCCAAAGTAGTTCCCGCGAATCCCATGACTCATGTAACATCACGGGGAATGAGAAGACGACTCGGAGAAGTCCCGGAGACTTCTCCGCAACAATTTTCAAAGCCATTAAGCCGTTTCAAAACCGTCTGATATTCATACCATTGGAACGATAATCTATTCCCCTTTTCATTGATATCATATTTTTAATGTTTGTGTATTGCTTCAATGCACAGATTATCAGAATATGGAGAAAAATTAAGAGTCAAATGTTGTAAAATGCAGATTGGTCAAATTGAAGTTCCACAACTCCAATTTAGACCCTCATAACTTTTGGGGTATTTTATCATTTTTATTTAATTTTATACATTGGCGTCGATCCCGAGGGGGACGGGGGACGTTAGAGCCAAAAGCAAAGTTTGCGTAAATTTGACCAAATTCAGGTCGTTAAAAAGCATAATTTTCGGCTCGCGCTTCGCGTTCGCGAACCGAAATCCCAGACAATGATTAAACGAATAATAGGCCTACTCTTTTTTCAGGTCGCTATTATGTATTTATAGAATATGATTTGTTTGTTCCAACGTTTTATTTTCTTAACAATGGCAAAATTGAAAAGTAGGTCATTCTATTTCAAATTTTGTAAATACAAATATCTTTGGGCATGTTGGGATGCTTTAATTATCCCGCTCCAGTGTATAAATCATCTCCGGCGGCTATCCCTGGGATAGGGGAGGGACGTGTCCCCTTGATTTTATATAGGGGGTTCATCCCCCTTCGATTTTTAACTCTTAACGTGCCATATTAATTTATAGCCAAACAGAGTAGACTTTCTTTTAAAATCTTTTAAAATGGTATGAAATAGTCTTGCTTAGTGTAAATGACTGGAAATCGATCCACAGATACAATACAGTCAACTGTGCTATTTGCAAAGCCCATAATGCATGTAATCAAGAGAAAATGAATTATTACGATTGTATAGATAATAAGTACAATTGTACGAAAACTTGTCCGTGGCACGCTAAGGGTTAAAGCTTAACATCTTTTCCTATTTTCTAAGCATTTTGAATAGATTATGTATTTGCCAACCTGTCCAATTCAAAATAAATGTGATGGAAATAAACTTTTAAATTTCTATAAATTCTTTGTTTTCAAGTCCCTATGAAGACAATTTTCCGATCCCGCTTCGCGCTCGTATGTTAAGAATGATCTTATTCAGAAAGGGATTACAAAGTTATATATTTCATAAAAAAATAAATTAATGGGATTATAAAGCAAAATTTTCGGCTCACGCTTCGAGCTCGCAAAAAAAAAAAAACAACAACAATGCAATGATTTAAGGAAATACTTTTTCTTCGGGTCGCTATCATGTATTCGTGGAATATTTTATATTTTAAATTTATTCTTAAAATTGTCATTAGTTTCTATATAATGTGCGAAGTAGGTCATTCTATGTCGAATTTCAGGGATAAAAAATTATAGTGTCTTTAGGACGATTTAGTACGTTCGAGTGTATAATAATTCCCATTCCTATGTTTCCGTCCCTCCCCCCCCCCCCAAGTCGGCACATGAAATCACCGCCCCTGATTTTATACCACTGTGAACTGAGTTCATTTATTTCTCATTTTATTGATACCTAATGTGCCATGGTGATGTCATGCCTGGATCCACAGAACCCCTGTGTCCCACCTGAATACAAGGCAAAGTAAAATATAATGTTCAGTTTAAATGTCACAACTTTGATACAACCTTGATACATTTTAATATGGGTTCTAATCATTTTAATTAATTTTTGTAGCACTGAAAAGTTCATTTATTCTTCTTTTTATTGATTCCCTATTTTAAATGGTAATATCATATTTGAATCAACATAATTAATGAAAACCGTGTTTGGACAATTACCCCCCGGACAATTACCCCCCCCCCCCGAGGACAATTACCCCTGGACAATTGGCCCCCAAGGACATTTACCCCGGACAGTTACCAACGCCCCTTCCACCGGCCATTGATGTTGGAATCAAGCGGCGCCCATTGTGAGTCTCGCCTGGTGTCGCAAGTTTTTCGAATTATTTTCTACTTGATCTTATCTTAATGGCGTTCTCTTTCCCTTTCTCTTTTATATTCATCTTTCTCCTTTTCTCTATCTCTGCCTCTCTCTCTCACACACACACACCCTTTCTTATTTTTCCTCTCTCTTTTTTTTTTTCCTTTCTTTTAATAATAACTTTAATAATAATATCAATATTAAGCATTTATAATGCGCCGACTAATCTAGTAAACTATTCAGTGGCGCAGCTAATATTATTACCCGGCTTTAGCCATAGCTGCCCTTATAAAGGGCGCTTTAGCGCATTCGAGGAATTTCTTCTTACCGGTACCCATTTACCTTACTTGGGTCAAGTCTGGCAAACTGCAGATTAATATCTTGCCAAAGGACATTAGTGGAATGGACGGGATTCGAACCGCGTACCTTGTGATCGTCAGTCCGCCGACTTATCCATTCTCCACACCACCTCCACCCCCTCCATCCCCTTTTTTGTTTTGTTTAGCGCGGCCTTTTGCGCCATGAAAAAATGGGGAGGGGGGGGGGGGCTTGCACCCTAAGCCCCCTGTTTTGATAGACATTATATGCATCAGAAAATATATAAATTGGCCCTCATGTTCCCAACGGTAGATTCTGCAAAATACGTGGTCCGAAACCATGGTTTCTTTTGGCGGTCATCTGGGCCATAACGAATAACTCATGTATGATATTTCATTTTATGATTAACCTTATTTTTGCATAAATTGAAATTAAGCTTTAGTTTATATTTTCAATTAATTTGTTAATTTATGGAGTTATTAATTATTACCTTTATTGCCGCTCTGTGAGACCATGAGTTCAGACCAAGGATTTATAAATTTTTCGTGAAATTAAACCAAAAAATAATTAAAAATCATATCAGTTGGAATCAGAGATGAATCAGAGATATTCAACATGATAGATTATTATGTGTATTTGTGTCTTTTCATGAATTTTCAAATTGTTGTTCTATGAAAATAAAAGGTAATATGAGGGCCCGTTTACATATTTTCTGATGCATATATGAGTATCCATATGGGGGGGGGGGGGGGGGGGGGGCTTTGGGCCCGTATGGGGAAACGGGCACGCATCTGCGTTCAGCACGTTCTAGCAACGGATAATCACGAAATAAGATCGAAATGAACTTTCTGGAGGCCGTTTGGTCGACGTAAGAACGAGTAAGAACGGATTTTGACGGATTAAAACGACCCAGAACTAGTTAGGTCGGGACGAAACGCATTGAAAACAAGTTGGAACTGATTAAGAACGGGTTGCAACTAACTGGAGACGGGTTTGGATTGTTTCAGACGGGCTCTGTTTCGTGGAAACGGTCATTTTCACCCGATTTTAACTAGATACAAACGGACTGCAGACGAGGCAGAGACGTGATGGACGTATTGAGGACTGTATACGAACGTTGTTCATCTTAATCCAGAAATAATTAGGTCAAATGTACGCGTTCTTTTCTGACCTATGGCCGTTTTTCGTATTTATTCTAAAAGTTGTGAGATTTCTGTAATTGTAACAATTAATGTGTGAGAATTAAACAGCTGATCTATTCGCTTGTACTACTATCACACTGAACATTTTCTTACCATGTTATTAAAATTTTTGCAGAACGAGCTTAATCTATGTACACACGGAGTGGACGTACTTGAGACCTATTTCAATCTGCTCACGACTTTATAGAACGGGCTTGGATAGCAATACGTTTCAATTTTTTTTAACAGAATGGCATGTCATAATTCCCATCACACTGAGCTAGATCTCACTGCGTTCTTGGTAATTCTTTGTGAACGGGCTCAATCTGTTTACACACGGACTGAACGTAGTACAGACATTTTAGAATCTAGTACAGACCGTTTACAATCTGTTTACGAACTTGGCGAACGGGCCCGAACGAAGAGAACGGAAAGGCATTCCGATTTCCAGTTCTGAAGTTAAACGTAGTGACAACGTTCCTTAAACGGGTAGGACTTACTCTGAACGAGAAGAACGTACTACGATCATGGTACCTAATTTTTATCATGCTGCGCATAGGCACTTTTAGTGTCGGTTTGGACGTGCTACGAACGGTATAGAGTGAACGAACCGTTTACTCGGTCTGAAGTCGATAACAACGTATTGCGGACGCGATAAAGACGGAATTGACGTAACGAGAACTATATATGAACTGCCTAGTATCGTATTCAAGAAATTATTTTTCAAAGTTATAAGTTCCAACCCGACCAAAGCCCGTTCAGCATTTTTTTAAAGAACGGGCAAGAACGTTATAGAACGTTATAGAACGACCTCAGTGTGACGGCCCCCTAAGATACCACAATTTGTTGCATCTAAAATTGCAAACACCCCTTTGTTGCACCGCTTAGCCGGATATTAGCAATTATTTGGGTTGGGGATTTCAATTGGAAGATTAACCTTTTGTTAACCCTATCAAGACCAAGGTAATTTGAGGGTTCATAGGCCCAAGGGGGCACATTGTGCCCCCCCCCTCTTCAATTTTTTTATTATTTGACCGATCACTTTCATATTTGGCATGACGATAAAACAACTCAAGCTCAACAACTTGGTACAACTTAAAATTTTTAAGGTCATCATATGGGGACGCTATTTTCACTTAAATAAAGAAATACATAGAAAATGCACAAAATTTGAATTAAATCATTTTAACTCCCTAAAATCATGGTTTGAAGATGGAAACTGTTACGTCATTCATTGTTCATTCGTCCATTCAAAATACTCAAGGTTGCCAAATGAGGGCGCTTTATTCTCTTAAATAAGAAAAATTCAATTCCACCAAAAGAGGGCGTTTTTGGTAATCAATTGAAATAATTAAATAATAATTGTTTTTTGTACTAATTTTCACTATTTAGACATGCAGAGTGAATGTATAATAAGCAATAATCATATTCTGTGAATTTCATTGGATAAACCCATCAAAAAAGATTAGAAATGTAAAAAAAAAATGATATTTTCATATTTTCTTTTATATTTATTGTTTAGGCGCCATTTTTAATATAAAAAGACACAAAAACAAAGAGAAAGATTGGTATTCAGTTTGGAATGTTTTTTGAATTCATTTTGACTGAAGAAACCCCTTTTATAACACCAAAAAATTGTTTAAAACTATGTATATAAAAAATGATCCAAAATTGGATAAACATGGCTGTCAATTTGTCGTAGCCATGGCAACACGGAATATCATATCCCCACAAAGTATGTATCAAAATGTTCGTGAATAAATTTTAGGAAAAGTCACCAAGTTTGGGGGGAAATGAGCGAAGCGTATAGAAATGGCGTATAAAAGTTTGGTAGGGAAGCACATTGTGCCTCCCCCCCCCCCCCTTGGTCTTGATCGGGTTAAGGCTGAGTGATGGTGGTATCTCACTTCGCAGAGACATCTCCGCGACGGATAAAAAGTATTAGATACGTCTCCGCGACGTTTCATGAGTCTCGGAAACTACTTTGAGAAGGTTCTTTATAAATGCTTTGTCACAGTTTTTGAAAATTCATCAATATAAAAATACTGTTGAGCTGGTTGTTTAATAAAAGAAATAGTCATGAAAATACATTTTTTAGGATTGAGTTTCATATTATTAACACTAGACCAAGATATCAATGAATCTATTACTTTTTTTTTTTTTTTTTTGCATTTTCAGAAGGTTGATTCTGAAATCGAGACTCAACAATTGTTAAATCATCAATTTATTTATAAAAAGGGAACGGACAGTCTTTACAAGCATCATTAACCATAATCAGAAATAAAACCGGACCGAGTTTTGTTCCTTGCGGAACACCTGCATGACAATCTTTGAAATCAGATGTGGAGTTATTATATTTTACAGCCTGTTTTGGACAGTACAAAAAATCTATTACCAAAGAAATAATACACGGACGAACATTTAAGTTTATCAATTTACAAATTAATACATTGTGATCGATTCGGTCAAAGGCTTTTGAAAAATCTGTCAGAACCACAGTTGAAATGTTTTTTTTTTTTTTTTTTTTTTTTTTTTTTTTTTTTTGCTTATCTGCATTTCTGTACAAATTATGAAGCATTGAGATGAGATAATAGCAAGTTGAAAGGCCAGGACGATTGCCAAATTGTTTAATATCGATTTGGTCACTTATGTCCATTAACAACCATTTAACAATAAAAAACTCGGCAATTTTTGCGAAATAGGATGTAAGAGCTATTGGTCTTAAATCAGACACAACAGGTGGAAAAGATTTTGGTATTGGTACGATTTCAACAATCTTCCAAGTTTGAGGGAAGGTACCTTGTTTAAAAACAATATTAATAATATGGCATAATGGAAAACATATTTCATAAGCAAATTCTCTGATTATTCTGACAGGTAGATCTCCTGAGACTGCAGGCAACTCAGATTTATCAAGTTTAGGAATATCTGAAGCAATAGATGAGAACATTTCATTGATACAATTGGCAACACAATTGATACAATTGATACAATTGTCTAAAATCATTGTGATCACTATGCATACGGTTGGGTATATCAATTTGTAATTGAGTTTGAGGTCCTTTGGTTAAGATTTTGATATGGCTATACCAGTCAGCTGGATTATTGAGTTTAAACTTCCGTATTCTTTTATTATAGAATTTATCTTTTGCTAATATGATTGCTCGTGTTACCTTGTTCCTAAAATGTTTTCATAAATTTTCATTTTTATTCTTGAATGCTTGTTGCCTCTTGTTAATCAAAGACTTAACTTCACAATTAATCAAAGGTTTATCATTTACATGAATTCTTATAATTTGGTAGGCAAATATAGATCTATATTGTGTTTCAACATCTGTAAAACATACTGCACATTTCAGAAATATTATTGATTTCATAAAGTTCTTCCCAAGTATGTTGTGTTATCCAGTTTCCAAACTCTCTAATACCACTGCCAGTCAAAGGACGTACAGTTTTGTTCTTTTTTTTTAATTATTACTTTGATTCCCCAAAACAAGATGCTGAGATGATGGGCACCACAGAACACAGTTGTGATCACTCATTCCAAGAGGACATAGTATTTTGACAGGGTCGTAGGCATAGTCAAGATTAGAAATAATTTTATCCAAGATATTGTTACCCCTTGTAGGTTCATTAACAACTTGTTCATAGTTATCTAAAAGAAGAACCTGACTAAGATCCAAGTCATTAAAATCTCCAGCAATTAAAACACCTACATTAGAGTAGTTTGTTGAAACATAATCCACGGTAGATAAAATGTTTACAATATAAAGATCAAAATTAGGATGATTAGGAGGATAATACACTATGCCTTAGACGATTCCAGAACTTGCCCTAGGTAAACGAGGTGGCCTTATAAATATCCATACAATTTCAACATCAACTGGAACTTGTACGGAAAGAAGTTTAGGTTTAAAAATATGTCTTACATAAGCTGCAACTCCACCCCCTCTTTTATTGGTGCGGGGTTTTGAAAATGAGCTATAACCCGTTAAGGGGAAATAATCAATTGGAGTATTCTCATCAAGCCATGTTTCAGTTATTGTGAGAATATCAACATTATATTTATCAACAGTAATCTGAACCTCATCAAGTTTATTCTTGAGTGGACGAACATTTGTCAAGAGAACATTTGGAAGATCATACTCAATTAGAGGATATTTTACATCACTGGTATTGACAACAATTAAATTACAAACGTTCAGATCTCGTTTTACACCGGTAGATGATGAAGTACGTGGATCTATCAGAACTGGAATAAATTGTGAAGTAGAAGACTGGGAAGCGTCCAAAGTAGATAAAGATATATGATGATTTTTATTCCTGTTTCCTTTGCTTCCACGATGAGTTTTCCTGGTGCGTGAGATTCCTAGTTCATGAATTCGCTGAAAAACACTATAATTTAATTTTTGCAATTGCAGAGGCTTTCGTAGAAATTGACGGCATCCACAATAACAAAACAAAGCCTGGCAAGAGCTGGGTTGTTGATGAATTGCAGATGAATGCACTGCGAGATCAGCATAACCAGGGGCGTAGACAGCGGGGGGGGGGGGGGGGGGGATGGGGGATGCATCCCCCAACTCAAAAGGTGGGGGGATGGCATGTACAATCATTCCCCCACTTTTCACGGGTGATATGTATTTTTTAAAGGCTGAAAAAGGCTTTGCACACTCCTTTTTCTTCCACGGAGCTCTAAAAATGTTCGCATCGCTCGCATATTATTATTATTATTATTATTATTATTATTATTATTATTATTATTATTATTATCATTTTTAGATCTAGACTAATTATTTATATATCTATTTATATTTATTTATATTTATATACTTATTTATATTTATATACTTATTTTATTATTTCCAGGGAAATTATTTTGTTTTTCTTCCTAGAGCTCTATTTCTTTTAGTCTATTTACCCTAAATGTTTATTTTAATTATATTTATACTTATAATTGTATTTTTAATATAATAATATTTGCAGAGGTGTATAAGAGGTGTAGGCCTATGCAGCTCTCGGTATATTTTGCAGAATAACCCCTTTGTGGTTACGAAATTGGGCTCAGGCCCCTAAATTGCCCTTCTTTTTTTTTTTTGAGCTCGCGCTTCGCGCTCGCTTAGAGGAAATGAAAAGTTGGCACATAAACCCTTCTGGTACGGCATGTTTATTTAATTTCTTATTTTAATTATGCAAGCCTTGTATATTTGCTGAGGTAATTCGGCGCAACCCCCAAAATTGTCCCTTTTTGCCCCTACTTTGTGTGTATAGATACAAAAAACACCTCTTGTTTACCTCAAAATTTTCCGCTCGCGCTTCGCGCTCGCCTGGAATTCTATATTTGCTAAGGAAATTCAGCGCGCAACCCCCTAAATCGGCCCTTTTTGCCCCTTCTTTTGTGCTATAGATACAAAAAAAAAACTCTTGTTTCGCGCTCGCCTGGAAATGATTATGATTGTTAAGGAAATTCGATCCAACCCCCAAAATAAGCTCTTTTTTCCCCCTTCTTTGTGTGTATAGATACAAAAAAAACACAGGCGTCTCGTTTACCTCAAAATTTTCTGCTTGCCTTGAATGATTTATTTGCTGAGGAAATTCGGCTCACCCCCCCCCTGAGAGACATTTTTGCCCCTTCTAACTGTGTATAGAGACAAAAAACACCTTTCGTTTACCTAAAAATTTGGGCAATATGATCTCTGGACCACGAATCATCTCCCCCCCCCACATTCGAGGACCTGTCTACGCCACTGAGCAAAACAATGACGGCGTATAAAAACTGTAGATTCCCATTAATTTGTTGATGATATGGCAGCGTTGAACTTCGATCCAAAATGGGCTAGTGAACGTGCAGGTTTAAGACGAAGAAGTCCAGAAGAATTTAGTTGAAGGGGACCAGGGTTAGCTTCTATGTCCCCACAAACAAGAAGAGAAGGTTGAAATGTAGATGAAGAGTTTGCGTAATAAAGAATGTGAGCTCCAAAACACTTCAGGCTTTTGATGGAAAATAATGATGACTTCGATGAGCACAATTAAGATGAAGTTACATTAATTCGAAAGGATATACACGCTGAGCTCAATAGAAGAAATAGTATAAGATGAGCACAAATCATTGATCATAATTCATATCCCTGTCAAATGAAGAGGGATAGGCTGTAGATCTCTCCTGGTAAGAGGAGACTCTGGACCGTAAAACGAAAATTGTGTGAAGTTGTGAAGTTGTTGATGACAACTGATATCAGTTGAACATGTTAAAAGACGAAGTAAGACAAAAATTAACTTCTTGCATCTTTTAGAAATATGTGTGCAATTTATCTGAAGAAGTTAGTAAAAAACGATCCTAAAAAGTAAAATTGTTTAAAACCAAAGGTAGCTGAACTTGGTGCGCACTATACTGCAAAGTGCAAGTTCAAATCACTTATTATCCAGCGCTACATGTAGCTGAAGAATGTCTACAACTCACCGCTATACCGGTACACGTTTGTTTAGAAGGGGGATTTGAGCTTTCCGAGGGTTGTTTTCAAGTAGGGCTTCTACGGTGTGTTGAACCTTACATAATCCCATTGACAACTGGTCGATGCGATGATTCATAAATTTGCATTTCATGCAAATACGATCTCTCGATTTAGCACCACACAAAATACATTCTTCGGGTATTACATATTTTGATTATGCTGCGAATATAAGACTTTGAAAGGCTAATTTCATGTAGATAAGAGCAGGCGACATCTCTTGCAGTTCTAAAATAATTTTAGCTTGGTTGCCAAATGGACAACTTTGAGCAATTTGTATAATTAACATAAATTCAAAATGGCCGCCATGCTATATGATGAAACTTAACTGTTAAACTATAGATCAGTAGTTGAAGTGTAAAACATGCAAATAGGGGTTACTGTATGCGCAGAATCCATTGCAAATGTTGCTTTTATGACTCGATGTCAATTTTATGTGATAAAGGTCAAATATAGGGAATTATTATATTTTTTATTAGACTGTGAATATAAGACTTTGAAAAGCTGAATATCTTGGTTTGGG
Organism: Paracentrotus lividus; assembly: GCA_940671915.1. Classification (NCBI taxonomy): domain Eukaryota; kingdom Metazoa; phylum Echinodermata; class Echinoidea; order Camarodonta; family Echinidae; genus Paracentrotus; species Paracentrotus lividus. Next base: position 175,856 of record CALNVZ010002059.1, on the reverse strand, counting down.
ATGTGCAGGAGTATTTCCGTGCACTATCTCTTTAATTTTACAAACCATATCATCAATACTGGTCATCTAAGGTCAACTTTCTGGAAGATAGTGATTTACAGTACGATTGCCATCTCATTAAACGAAAAGATTATAATCAATGATCAAGTATAATAGTAGATAGAGTGAGAAGAGGGAGAAGATGGAGAGAAAGATACAGACGGACAGAGGGGGAATCCGGTTGGTGGTCGCCTCTGGGTTTTGTACCTTCATGACGTTCCTAGAAATAGAGAAATCTAAATGATTAGATGTTAGTGGAGGAGTCCGAGACTCTGTTCTCTCCATCTCCAGCTTCCTCACACCGCACAGGATTCCGGAGGATTCCTGGTCAGTGGCGAGAAGTCCGAGATCATCCCCACTCGTATCCCATCTAGACGCAAAGTTGGATGTTAATCATCAACTAGAATGACTACGCAGCATGGACGGTCCTTAAGAAGTTCATGATGCGGGAGCTAAATATTGACTTTGATCACAACACGTGTCCAGTTTAGTCGATGTCCTGCACGATTGTCGCCTGCTGATGAGACATTTCCAACTCCGTCTTTTTAGGGTTTTACAAGCCGAGAGTATGAGCTATTGCACACCATGATCCCTCTGTCTGGTTGGATCAAATGTCTGCTTCTTCTTTGACTTTGTAGCTGCTTTCTTATCTAAGGCAAACCCTAACATCTTTCCCTAACCTCCAGAACTGTCCCCATGGACGTGGCGGTTCTATGTTTGGGGTGGGGTTATTGTCATCAGACAGTGATTTTAAGCGACTGCGGTCGTGCGCATGTTCGAGTCTCATCGTTATGTTTGTCACCGCCTGGATGCTACTTTGGTCCTTTTCTGACGGACATTACATCGGTGGCCGCTTAAACCAAACAGGAGTGCACTAATTCAATGTTGCTGAACGGAACGTGCCATCAAACCGTACAATTGATGATGCTCGGAAGACATTTGTCTAATAGGTTCACAAATCCCGGGTCAAAATTATTTCTTAGCGGACTACCTCTCCAGGAGAAAGTGTCTACCCTCGGAGTCGACTCTCTGGTTGTGTTCAAACAGCTAATTAGGATTTGTGGTATCGACTTGTACACGCGGTTGCTCAATAGTCACCTCCCTCTGTTCTGTTCATGGGTTCAAGAATCGGTGGAATTTGCTCAGAATGCCTTCGTAATCCTGTTGAGAAAGTGGGGAGAACTCCTCCGTTCCTGCTGATTCCTCAGGTTCACAGGAGAATTAAAGAGAATCTGGTGGCGTTGGTTTTGATACCTCGACGTTGATTTCCAGACCTCTTGGAACGTCTGATGTGGTTTCCGTAGAGTCTGGATCTGATGTCTCAGCCCCTATTGGGAATACTACACTGTTGCTATGCCACTATCAGGGAGAGAGCTCGGTCGAGCTTATCTGATGAGCGTACCGCTCAGTTTTTAGTTCAGAGTAGGAGGGAGTCTTATAGAACACCCTACTTTTCTAGGTCTGGAAGCACTTTCTTGGTGCAAGGAGATAGGTGTTGGTCCTAGGGGGTATATTTACCATCCATCACTAACTTTCTGATCTGTCTTTTTGATCTCAACTGTATTGATGACCCGAGACTACAATTTAGCAATTGCAGCTGTTCGTGGTTCATTGCTTTCTTTTGCTCAGCTACTCTCTGATCCGTTGGGTTCTTTTATTCTTTCTCAAAAGATCCTCAAGTCTCTGAGACTGCTTCCGCGTCCTCCGTGGCTTACCTAAGGTCCAGGATGCCTTGGTCCGTTCGGTTTTTTAACCACTATCTTCTGGCGCTTTTCATGTGACAATTCCAAGACAGTCTTCCTCATAGCAAATGCTTTGGAGCAATGTAAGTGTTTTCTTGATGTCCTCTCTAGTGCTCCAGGGCATACATATACTCTGGGAAAGACAGGATGTTCGCCATGTTCCAAAGCAATCCTTCATGAGAAACAATCTAACTCTTCTGGGTCATTGAAGGTTGTCCCTTATCTTCTGTCAGTTTTATCTTCTATCACCGAGGACAGACTTTGGTCCCCATCATGTGAGTTTCGCCCGGTGTTGCATGTTTTCGAATTATTTTCTACTTTCTTTTTCCCTTTCTATTTCATCTTTCCATTTATATATACCTCAAAACCCACTTTTCCGTTAATGCCCGCTTACCAACATTTTGCCAAACGAATGATGGTTACTATTTCTTTTGTCTTTACATTGTATGATTATTATATATGTTCCATTGTTAATTGTATTCATTGTTTTATGTTTATGTATTAAGAGCGTTTTGTATCTTTTTAAAGAAAAGGCGCTATATAAATGATTAGTATTATAATTATTATTATTGTTTCTCTCTCTCTCACTTTCTTCTTTTTTCCTTGCTTTTCCCTCTCTTTTTTTTTCTTTCTTTTTTCCCCTTTTCCTTCCCAATATTCCAGATTAAGATGTGGCATTATAACTTAATAAGCTTAATAACTTTAAAACAAAGATAATACACACAATAACACCTTGTAATTTTACCATTTAGGGTGATAGAAGTTAAACGTCAAAGAAGGAAGTTAAGTACCAAAATTCCTAAATTGTAAACGATAGGCCTATGACATATTTAAATACAGTGTTTTTCCATACTCCATAAATTAGCAAATAAAGTGAAAATATAAACTAAAGCCCAACGTCAATCTAAGCAAAAATAAGGTTAATTGTAAAATCAAATGTCATGAATTACTTATTTTTCACTTTACTTGTTCATCTATAGAGTTAATTATGGCCCTTATTACCGCCCATAGAAACCATGGTTTCAGACCACGGATTTTGCAGAATCCACCGTCAAGAATTCGGGCCAATAAGGCTTTGTTTGATTTACACCACCTTATTCATGTGGTTACTGTATAAAACTATCGAGAATTGATTATTGTTAAAGACAAAAACAACGTAGTATTCTCCAAACAAATTTATTGATTTTTATCGAATTTTATTGTATCACAAAAATCAATTAATTAGGCCTGAAAAAATATGAATAAACATGATATATGAAATTGGGAAGAAATGGAGCATAAAGATAATTTGCAACTTGTACAAGACCGTTTCGTCTGATGTTTTTGTTGCTCTCCTTACAGCGTTCTTACGATAAACATTATTACTAAGCATTTCATGCTTCAATATTGCCGTTGGACATATCAAATATACAAATGTCTTACTCGGTTTTTACGGCGTTCTTGGGGGTAGTTGTCCTTGGGGAAATTGTCCGGGGGTAATTATCCAGGGGGTTATTGTCTTGGGGTAGTTGTCGTCGGGGGTTATTGTCCGGGGGTAGTTATCCTCGGAGGTAGTTCGTTGACGGTAATTGTCCTCGGGGTAATTGTCCAGTGGTAATTGTACGGGAGTTATTATCCAGGGGTAATTGTCTTGAGGTACTTGTCGTCGGAGGTAATGTCCCGGGGGTAATTGTCTGGGGGTAATTGTCCGAGGGGTTATTGTCCGGGGGGTAATTGTTCTCGGGGTAATTGTTCTCGGGGGTTATTGTCTGGGGGGTAATTGTCCGGGGGTAATTGTCCGGGGTATTGTCCGGGGGTAATTGTCCTCGGGTATTTTTCCTCGGGGGTAATTGTCCTCAGGGGGTAATTATCCGGGAGTTATTATCCAGGGCGTAATTGTCTTGAGTACTTGTCGTCGGCAGGTAATTGTGCTCGGGTGGTAATTGTCCGGGGGTATTGTCCTGGGGGTTATTGTCCGGGGGTTATTGTCCGGAGGTTGGAATTGTCCTACATGTGGGTATTCTCAGGTGGTTAATTCGGGTTGGGTAGTTGTCTGGGGGATAATTGTCCGGGGGGGGTAGTTGTCCTGATACGCTCTGAGACAGACAAAAAATGATCGGGGATGTCTCCGAGTGTTCGAGACACAAAAACGTCTCCGCCATGTCAAATACCACCCTTAAGGCCATAATTACTTCAGAGGAGAAAAATTATCATCGTCCTTTTCAACTTGAAAAGTATAGGGTGGTATATCTCACTTCGCGGAGACATCTCCGCGACAAAATAGAAAATTTCGTCTCCGCCGAACGTATAGTAAAGAATTACCCCATAACATCTCCGATATCACGGAGACGTCTCGGAGGCGGATTTGGGACTACTTCAGACTTTCCTTTTTTTAGATATCGTCGCGGAGACGTCTCCGCATTATCGGAGACGTCTCTAATACTTTTTATCCGTCAAGGAGACGAAATTTTCTATTCTGTCGCGGAGACGTCTCCGCGAAGTGAGATACCACCCTTAGCTCATGTTTTGCTCCAAGACTACTCAGTTATTAATGGCACTTGACAAAAAATATGCCTACCCGATTTCTTTTTTATTCCATATATAAATGTGTTGCTATGTCAGATAAGAAACGTGTTTGTCAGACATAATACGACTAAGATATGCAAATTGGATTCAAGCTACTTTATACGAGTAGTTCATTCAGGCAATTAAAAATTAAATAATTTATTCATAGGGCAAAATCCAGCGTCCCTTTTCAGCTGAAAATTTTCAGGCCTTTCAGTTGTTCCCAGGCCACTGAATCATTAATGAATGGGACGTGATACTTAAAACTGCATGACAAGCTCCTTTAAACCAATACAACAACACTCGGTAGTCTATGGATAGAAAAATTGTAAAGCCGTTACAAATAAAAGATTGTTGCGTCATTATTTCAATGGATATCCGGTTTAATCTTCCAGTGCACTAGAAACTTCCAGCCGTACGTAAGTTGTACAAGTTTGGAAGTTTTTTTTTTTTTTTTTTTTTTTTCGTGCTTGGAGTTTTTTTCTTGTACGCTGCTATTGTTTGATTCTATTGTTTATTGTCGTACAACTCTAAACTCCTTAGTAGAATATGGGCCGTAAATTTAACTTAAAGCAAGCTGGAATAGGAATAACTGCAATGAGCCAAGAACTTGGGCCCTGAGGATAAAAGACCAGTTTACCCACCAACCAAAATGAGCTGACACATGGACGCTGGTATATTCATCCATGTAGACAAAGAATATCTATGATTTAATCATCCTTTACACAACTGATAATTGACCCGCTTGCATAATTGTCAAAAAAAAAATGTATCTTTTCATTGCACTCACCAGAAAGCTTTCTGATCGTATATCATATAGGGCGCCAATCTTAGCCACTCTCCCCAATGCTGCTCTCTGTATCGCAAACTGAAACATATTTGTAGGTGGTGATGTCTGGAGAGTCCTGAAATTGACACAATTTAACAGATACAACGGGTTTAAAATGGAATTACAATGATATCTTTTTAAAATTTTGGTCACTTTAGAGTTTGAAGCATTGATTTCCTCTTGAGATGCTGCATTCATGTTCCTGCTGATAGCAGGGTTACTCTAAACCAAAATGTCACAATTCATATAAATTTTCAATAAATTGTTCATCGGTGCAAAGAACTACAAAAAAAAGTCTTAGCATTTTTCCACGAGACTAGAATTATGGTGGATGGACCCAAGTTCAACAGTGACAGCAATTTTAGGAAGTACACTTCAACGAAAGGGAAATTATATAATACAATATTTAGGTGGTATGTACGTATGTACATAACACCTCTTGTTAGTTGGTATGTTGTATACGTACCACCTCTTAATAATAATAATAATAATAGTCAATTTGTAGAGCGCAGAAACTACTCAAACTATGTTATTGTCCGAATCTTCATTATTTTCTTCTTCTTTTTTTTTTCCTCCTCTTTATTCTTATTCTCCTGTACAATTCTTGTAGACACGATAACTAAAAAAAACAAAGCATTAAAGTATTTCAAATTTTCAGCAATAATAGATCCTTATAAGATCTGAGCACTGAAATATTGTGTAACTCATTATCATAGTGTGACGTCTCTAGACGCCATTTTGTAAACTCACATTATCAATCATAACCTCATAACTTATAATCATTGATTTATCATACTTAGTACACATAATTTCATATTGAAGCGCATCTTTTAAAAAATAATGCGCGCGCGTTGGATAGAGTATAAGTTGTAGACGCAATTTCATACCTCATGTATTACTTTTCGTCATTGCAGCATTATCATAATGGCTCCTAAACTCAAATTTTGATTGCGTTTCAAAATTACCGATTTGAGTTTAATGACGACATAATCTTGGTACAAAACGGAGTGTCCCTCAGTAAATATGTGCTGTTTCTCTTTCAAATTTTCAGTATCTTGTAGCTGAGACAATTCCCTATAACACTTGCAAATTTACCTTGGTTTTACCCCCGGCATTGCAGTCTAAATTGGCGATCAAAAAAGGCATGTCATTTCATCACATTTCGAGTGTACATGTATTCTGCATTGGACAAGCCATCTCATTAGGTGATATGTTGTATACATACCACCTCTTGTTATTGTCCGAATTTTCTTTCTTTTCTTTATTTCTTATTATTCTGTACAATTTTTGTAGACACGATAACTAAAAAAAATAATGCATCAAAGCATTTCAAATTTTCAGCAATGATAGATCATTATAAAATCTGAGCACTGCAAAATTATCTAGCTCATTAGCATAATGTGACGTCATCTAGACGCCATTTTGTGAAATCACATTAATAATAAAAAAATGTGGGCTCTAAGGAATAAAACATCGGCATATTCTCATGCAAACCTGAAATTTCATTCTTTTTTCCAATCCAAATGTAGTTTATATCAGGATAAATGTTGGTTGATTTTCTCCCAAATGCTTTTCATTATAAGGCTAAGACTATTCCCAAACAGTTGAATTGTAAAAGGGAATTAAATGTAAATTCATCACATTACACATTTAATTTTCTTCTTTTTCGAAAAGATTATTTCACTCTCTCACTCTCCGTTTCATTTTTGTTCTCTCTCTCCTGTAGCCTACTGCTGCAAACTCTTATTTGCATTACACTTATACATCAGTACATACCACTGATAATTATAAAGCTCTAGTTATTGTCATAATCTTTTTGTTTTTTGTTTTTTGTTTTTTTGTTTATTTTTATTCTCCTGTACAATTCTTGTAGACACGATAACTAAAAAAATAATGCCTTAAATTAATTAAAATTTTTGGCAATGGTAGATCATCATGAAATATGAGCACTGAAATCTTTTCGAGCTCATTAGCATCATGTGACGTCATCTAGACGCCATTTTGTAAAATCACATTATCAATCATAACTTCATAACCAATAATCATTGATCAAACATATTTAGTACACATAACTTTCAAATTAAAGCGCATCTTTTGGGTCATTTTGCGCGCGCGTACGCGCACGCCTAAATGAATTACGCGCGCGCAAAAATTTAAAATGTAGAAAATCACTTTATGGCTCAATTTGTGTACGTTTCAGGTCATTTTTAGCATTTGAAGAAAAAATGCGCGCACACGATTTTGCGCGCATTTATGCGCGTCGGGAAAGAATGCAGCTTTAGAGCATCGATTTTTTGCTCTTAAAGTAATCTTGACAATATTCACAGTAATTTGACACCATAATCAGTCTTGCCCAATAAAAGTTCCGTCATAACATAAATGTGTGCTGAAGACAAGTGTGCTCGCTACAAATTCGTCATTTTGAGTTATTCATTACATTTGATTGATGTAACATTCATGTTATTATTCAAATTATAGGATCCCTGGACTTGTTTGGTATCTTTTCCAGAACTATTTATTTCAGCAGAATATTATATTTCGAGTTCCTTTTTTATCTTGGAAAATCAGTTTTTGGAGAACAGTCCCACCAGTCTATATTTATGCACTGGTGCTACACACACAAGTGAAACGTGAAAGTGAAACTAACTGATTTTACTACATTCCAAGCACAACAGCTGCAAGGTCACCATGGCTAGCGGTAAGAAGATGGGACGTAAACCTGGGGTGTTTCTAAACAATGACAAAGGGGAGAAGACTGACAACCAGAATACATGTACTAATTAACAATAATGTTCATCAGCATGGCAGATGTGACGGATCACTTTGAGCCCGGAGAAGATCAAGAGAAGTTAGCAAAAATAACTGTCAATGCGGTTCAGGCTGCTATTCAGGCTGCTATACCAGCTGTCGTAGCTGCAGTAGAAGAGGCCTGCATCTCGAAGGAGGAGATGTATCCTCACCTGATTGGGTCTCAATTCAGAGATGATGAGCTGGAGCAGTACATGAGGCGTGACAAAGTGGGAGTCGTATCAGGACAATTACCCCCCCAGACAATTACCCCTGGACAATTGCCCTTCGAGGACATTTACCCTGGACTGGTTTCTATTCGATCTTATCCTAATGGCTTTCTCTTTCCCTTTCTCTTTTATATTTATCCTTCTCCTTTTCTCTATCTCTGCCTCTCTCTCTCTCTCCCTCACACACACACTTTCTTATTTTTCCTTTTTTTTTTTCTTTTTTTCTTCCTTTCCTTTATTAACAATATCAATATTATGCATTTATAATGCACCGACTAATCTAGTAAACTATTCAGTGGCGCAGCTAATATTATTACCCGACTATAGCCATAGTTGCTCTTATAAAGGGCGCTTTAGCGCATTCGAGGAATTTATTCCTACTGGTACCCATTTACCTTACTAAGGTCAAGACTGGCAAAGTGCAGATTAATATCTTGCCAAAGGACATTAGTGGAATGGACGGGATTCGAACCGCGTACCTTGTGATCGTCAGTCCGCGGACTTATCCATTGGACCACACCACCTCCACCCCCTCCATCCCTTTTTTTTGGTTTTGTTTAGCGGCGCCTTCTGCGCCATGAAAATGGGGAGGGGGGAGGGGGGGGGGGGGTTGCACCCCAAGCCCCCTGTTTGGATACACCTTGTATGCATCAGAAAATATCAAGAGCTTGGTTCCAAAAGGGACTAAATCCATATCTGACCAAAGTTCACTTTTTAAGCTAAATATACCGGGTGAGTCAAACAAAAAAAAACTTTACACCTAGGAAAATGTCAATAAAAATAAAACCAATTTATAAACCCTAAATTATTTTACATATTCTGAAAGAGTAACTCCTCCTGCATCTTCTGGTACCATTTTTGTGTGGTATGTCTTTACGCTTTGATGAACACGACGCATTGTTTGCGAACATGCAAATTTTGAATTGTGCCAGGGTGGGGATGAAATTGAAACAACAAAAGCTGACAAAAAAGCAACATACACCTTCAGAATAACATTTAAACACATTTTTGGCTGACCAAAAACTTCAATTAGGAAAAATAGTTGGGAAAATAGACGATTTACGGGAGTTTCATTCCAAAAGGGACTAAATCCATAAAAATTGAAATTTCAAAAATTCATAAAAAATAACATTTTATAGCTAGATTTTTTTCATTGTTATTAAAATGGTCTAAGACAATTATACTAGCATGTGAACCAAAATTAAGTCATATGGTTCATGGTAAAGTGATAAATCAAAAATCAGTGATTTACTCGAAATCTCAAAATTGGATTTAGTCCCTTTTGGAAACAAACTCTTCATATGTAAACTTTCCCTCATATTCCCAACGGCTGTTTCTGTAAAATACGTGGTCCGAAATCATGGTTTCTATTGGCGGTCATCTGGGCCATAACGAATAACTTATGTATGATATTTAATTTTACGATTAAACCCTGTAATTTTGCATACATTGACATTAAGCTTTAGTTTTATATTTTCACTTTATTTGTTAATTTATGGAGTTATTAATTGACCTTTATTGCCGCCCTAGAAACCAATGGGTCTAGGCCAAGGTTTAACCATTTTGAATATTAAACAAAAATACTTATAAATCATATCAGTTTGAAATCAGAGATGAATCAGATATATTCAACGTGTGGTGATTATTATGTGTATTTGTGTCCTTTCATGAATTTTCAAATTGTCGTTCTATGAAATAAAAAGGTAATATGAGGGCCCGTTTACATTTTTTCTGATGCATATATGAGTATCCAAACGGGGGGCTGGGGCTCAACCCCCCCATATTTTCATGGCGCAGAAGTGAAAGGGGGGGGGGAGAGAAAAAAAGCAAGGAAAAAAGAAGAAAGTGCGAGAGAGCAAGAGAGAAAGAGAATATGAAAGAGAAGAGAGGAGATTCATTATGATAAATCAAGTAGAAAATTATTAGAAAACCTGCGACACCGGGCGAGACCCACAATGGGCGCCGCTTGATTCCAAAATGCCTGTGAGGGGTAATTGTGCGTGCGGGTAGTTTACCGGGTGTAACTCTCCGGGGGTAATTGTCTGGGGGGTAATTGTCCGGGGGTAATTGTCCGGGGGGTAACTGTCCGGGGGTAATTATTTCTCCGGGGGTAATTGCCTCGGGGTAATGTCGGGTAATTGTCGGGGGAATTGTCAGGGGTTAATTTTCTCGGGGGTGTTAATTGTCCTCGGGGGTAATTGTCCGGGGGGTAATTGTCCTCGGGGGTATTGTCCGGGGGGTAATTGTTCCAGGGGGTAATTGTCTTAGATAACCGTCCGGGGCTAGGTACAGCGCAAAAGTATTATCTTAACGGAATTGTTTATTTGCCTGCATGGTGGGCAACATATTATGGAGAGATTTTTTTTCTATCTTAGCTCAGGTATCATCGTTAAAACTTTAGCAAGATAAAGGCCTAATGATATATATTCATAAATATAATAAATGACAGCCATAGCTCAACCAATACATATTTGTCCACACGAAAAATATTAGGTTTAGATTGAGCAGTTTACTTTCTGCAAAAAAAACATTTTTTTTTTTTTTTTTTTTTTTTTGCTGTAAAAAAGTTCAAATAACCGTTAAAACTGTTACACTCAAATAGCATGTGCAGCGATGAAATGTTCATGGCTCTGTAAACAGATTAGTCTTTAGCGTGTTTCTGTTAGGATATGGGAGCCTCTGTTATATATTGCCCCGTGTTACAATTTGTCCCGGTCTCCCTACGATCTAAACTCTTAACGTAATCTTTTTGTGCTCCGAAGACTAAGACCATATATATGGTTCTAGATACATCTCCCCGGAGGACAACTCCCCGGGGACAATTCCCGGAGGACAGCTCCCCCGGGGGAGTTGTCCTCCGGGGAGCTCCCTAACCCTTAACCCTAAGCCTGAACCGCTAACCTAGACCCTATGTCCTCCGGGGGAGCTGTCCTCCGGGAATTGTCCCCGGGGGAGTTGTCCTCCGGGGGAGATGTCCTGATACGCCATATATAAATGTAACCACTGTTACTGTTTGATACCATAGGGGAGACCTGGGACAATTGTAACCCTTTTTTTCCAAATTTGAATTATTAACTTTATTATAACTAAATACTTGCTTAAAACCAAGTAAAACGAAATTTGGATACCTCATGGCCCGGTCACAGCTACACGAAGCACGGCCAGCGCACAAAAAAAAAAGAAGAAAATAAGCTCTGTACGTCGTTGTGCGTCGAACTTTCTGGTGATTTTGGAGGGCGCTCCCACAGCGCTCCCACGGCGCCCCCACAGCGCTCCAACAGTGCTCCCACAACGCATACACTGCGCACATATTAAAGCATCCAACTAATACACAGGTTCAGGCCTCGTCACACCGAGTCCGGTCCGGGTCACGGCACGGGCTCTGGTCCGGTGACCGGTACGGCAAACCGTACGGTTGTCAACGTGGTACACGGTCCGGTAGACGGCTCCCGTGATGCGTGCGCATCACGGGAGAAATTACCGATGTTACTATAGAAACCAGACTATATGTATCGCTCCCTCCATCCTTTTTTTTTCTGCCTGTAACTCTTTCTCTCTCGTTCACTATAATCCCTACTCTATTTCATCCATCCTACCCCCTCTCTTTGCTTTACGCTTCTAGTTTCTTCCCAAGTCTTGATGCTTTTCATTCCCTTTTTTCTCTCTCTTGTACTTATATACTCATCTCCCTCCCTCCCTTTTTTTTCACGACCTTTTTTCTTTTTTTCTCTCTCTCTCTCTCTTTCTCTTGTTCACACCTCCCTCTGTCCCTCCACCACTCGACCAAAGTTCTTCAACTTTTCATATTTTTGTTCACGCTCTCCCTCCAAACCCCCACCCTAGCTCTCTCTCTCTCTTTCTCTCTCTAGCTCTCTCTCTCTCGTGTCTTTACTCTTCTTTCCGCCCTCCTCTCTTTCATGGTTTGAACACATCAACATTTTTCCCTGACTTGTTCAAAAATATCTTTATTCATCTCGTCTTTACACTCACGTCTTTCAGTCTATCCGTCTCCTTCTATAATTTTTGAGCCCCCCCCCCCAAAAAAAAAACAGACAACAACAACAACAACACTACCCCTTGCCTTTCTTTTTCCTGCTATAGAAGAGAGATGTTATGATGTTATTCTACCAGCAATTACCCACACAGACGAAATGTAGTTAAATAATCAGTTTCATATATTTTTAATTAATTAAAATTATAACCAAGAAAATAGCTCATTATCGGCATGATCGGTATAGAACAAATGTAGACAATTTAAAGATATTAGTTTTTAATAGTTAGATACTGTTTGCATGTCAACTTACAATAATGCTAACATTCAGGGTATGATGAATTATAATTTGACTACAGTAACAAATTACTTTTGCAAATTTTTCTGGTAATAGATGGATTAAGACTAAATTTGAAATAATTTAAGTATGCATACACTAATGTATCTTAAACTTCTGAATTATATCCTTATATCATTACATTTTAAAGGGGAATCCAATCCAAGGAGAGAATCTATTTCATAGGAAATAATGAGAGGGGCAATTTAACAAAAGTTTCAGGAAAATAAGTTATATATCTACAAAGAAAAAAAAAAGAAGTTTAAAAAGTCTTTTTGTACTTTCTATGAGGATACTTAAAAGACTCATCTGGGCTGGAGTTTGCATTATTAGAAAAATAAAGTAAAATCGAAAAAGCACAACACTGAAAATTTCATCAAAACCGGATAAGAATTAGCAAAGTTTTGAATTTTTTAGGAAACAGTTCTTCAAATTGGCAAATTGACGATGTCTCAGTCCCCCTACTTTCTTTGTATTTTATTGTATGAAATACCAATTATCAAGATTTTCTGCCCGAAGGACATAACAATAGGGATTAATCCTTGTGGAATGTTTAAGGTCACAAGTGCTTTTACTTATTTCAGTATGAGGGACAGATTTTCTGTATACGCAATATATGAAAAAATGAGATGAATAGGATTTTATACAATAAAATACACAAAAAGTATGGGGACTGTGACATCATCAGTTTGCTCATTTGAATATTCAAATGAGACAATGAGACAATTGCCAAGAACTGTTTTACCAAAAAAAAGTCAATACCTAAAAAATACATAGGCCTAACTTTGTTATTTTTCATCCGATTTTGATGAAATTTTCTGTGTTGTGCTTGATGAATTTTATTTAATTTTACTAAACTTTTTCATTTTTGCCCGGAGTCCTCTTTTAAACTTGTAAAATTGTTTCAAAATGACTCACTTTGTAGGCAACTCTTTTTTTTTTTTTTTTTTCAACATAATTTTATATTTACTCCTTTATTTCTGAAATTTCTGATTGTCTTCTTCTAAACTTGACATATAGGATTTGGAATAAACTGAAAAATGTGTACAAAATAAATGTAGAGTTGTCCACAAAATTAGCCACGTTGAACTAATTTTGCCAAATTGAGTATCCCCATAGAAAGTACAAGACAACTTCCTTAACCCTTTTATTTCATAACCAGTTTTTATATATGTATGTATTTTCCCCTCTAATTTCATTCTTTCTCATAATATTGAGTCCCTCCTTAGTTGGATCTTGATTTAACATCTTTGTTCTTAGTACCTTTGAAGTCACGTGATTACCCTATTAGCTACATTTCTAGCACTCTGAAATATACATCAAGAATATCAAGTAACAAAATAAAAAGTAGTGTAATAATCCATATTCAATTTTTTTAAAGGTTTGGTTAAGTCTTCCTCCTCTGAAATCTGGCCTGGGTACCTCATGTAGGACACGTTATAATTCGGTTCAAAGTGATGAACACCAACTCTAATTTCCTGTCAAATGAAAACAATGGAAAAACATCTTGTTAATGATGATCTGGATTTGCATTTTCTAAATCATGGTATATTCCTTTTGTTATTCTATATTCTTTGAATGTTTATGTTAATCAGAATAATATCAGCCAGAAAAAAAAAAACAGTCCTCAAATATCTCTCTGTATTTCTCATCAGATAAATACCCATAAAGTGTTTGAACTATAAAAGTATAAAGGCGTAAAACTGGACTGTGAAAGGGGTTTGAAAACAAAAGGCCAACTGCATTATACAGCATATAACTTTCTGAACAAAGGTACCAAACTCCCATGATACTAAAAAATAAAAAAAAATAAAAAATGGACAGCATGCATATATTTGATGCACAATGATGTTAAACAATATATTTAGTGAGGCAAATAAGTGGGTTTGGGGGTTTTTGGTTACTTATCATAGACCATTTCCAACTTGGATGCAAATTGTGTGGTAAGTCTCAACTTGAAGTCCATGAATATGATGAAGGAGATGACTCTCGTAAAGAGCATGGCATACAGCTGTTTGAAGCTCACCTAAGACAAGAGAGAAGGCATGACACATAATAAAAGACTTTGATTATTTATAAATTTCAGGCCATTTACCACTTTTTTAATTATTTGCCCCTGAGTATTTTTCATATGGTTTGTATGTTCTTTTGGTATCAATTATAACGACAACGATAACAATAACTTTAAAGTTCATTGGTATTATTTACCTTGATTTGCCTTATGCAACAGGCTCTTCTCTCTCTCTCGCTCTCTCTCTCTCGCTCTCTCTCTCTCGCTCTCTCTCTCTCTTTCTTTTCTTTTTGATTTACCACTTTTTTCTAACTAACTTTCTTAAGAATCTTGCCAAAGGTAAAAACAATCAGATCTAACATTCTAAATGATCAGTATTTAATATCAGCTAACAATGAAGTCTGACAAATGAAGATAAAACAAATTTGCAAATCTTTCTACAAGATTGGGGTGGCAACCAACATACTTAGTAACTAAAGAGAGAGAGAGAGGGAGAGAGGACTACAAATTTCAAAAATGAAAAATGAGGTATTAGTTTATTTTTGGTAACATATAATGCAATGCAATATTTTAATTGAAAAACAAAACTTGAAAATAGATAAATAAAATTTGAAGATAAATTAAAAGAATTCAATAAAAACCAATACAACCCAGGAGGAAGAAACCAAAATAAATATGATTTCAATGCAATGGGTCAATCTCACATACCTTTATATCTAGCTCATAACATTCAGAGCAAGAGAGCATGAAGATAACAGGCAGCTTTATTTAGTGCAGAATGGATATTTGGCTGCAAATCTGACGGCAGAGAAGTGAATGTTGCTTTTGTCGTTGACACTCTTCAAGGAGTCTCATCTAAGTCGGAACTGATGGGACTTGTTGTTGAAGATCTTGCGCTTGATAGTGTCCTGCTGGTGAGCACTGGCATGACATACCGTGTGTCTAAAAAAAAAAACGTAACACTTTTGAAATGGTTGCCAAATTGAGCATATATAATTGTATGAAAAAATGTTGATAGGTATGGAAAGCTAAAGGACCAACCTTTCATATGATATGAAAAAAATTGAAAAAAAAAAATCATGCTTCGATGAACAGTGTTCACTTAAGTTAGAGGTATGAAAATGCGCCTGCGCAGGATTTTTCCTTCCAATTTTGGACAGGTAAATTACTTGTAGCTTACAAAATAAGTTTGATATGAGATATTCATGATCGATGGATTAAGAGTTAAAAGGATGTTTTGAATACCAGTCCTTTCTTTCTGTCATTTATCAATCCCCAAACACCACCCCTGCCACACACACACACACATACCAACTTCCACTCTCATCTTATTGTATCATTGATCTGGTAGATGTGAACAGGATGAAGGAAAAATGGGAAAATGTTAAATTGAAATACCGTATTCAAAATCTAAATTGACATTATGCAACCCATAACCCATGTTTCAGTGATTTATCGATTGATTTCAATGATCAAAATGAGTGACTCGTTAATAATTTGATTATTAATGGAAAAAATGATCCACCAAACTTTCGGAAGAAAACTGATAAAAAAGCAAGGAGTAGGTGAGAGGATGGGAAGAAGGTTGTTTGTGTGTGTGTGTGTGTGTGTGTGTGTGTGTGTGTGTGTGTGTGTGTGTGGGAGGGGGGAGGACAGTGGGTTGCATAATGTCAATTATGATTTGGAATATTTCATTTAGCCAATTCACATTCTTCCTTAATCCCGTTCAATCTACCAGATCAATGATACAATAAGATGGGAGTGGAAGTGTGTGTGTGGCGGGGGGGGGGGGGTGGGCGGTCGGTGTTTCGGATTGATGAATAACACAGAAAAAGGAATGGTTTTCAAGGTATTCAAAATATCCTTTTGATTGAAAATATCCTTTTGATCCATCGATCATGAATATCTCATATCGACCTTATTTTTGGAAGCTACAAGTAATTTACCTGTCCAAAATTGGAAAGGAAAAATCCTGCGCAGGCGCATTTTCATACCTCTAACTTAAGTGAACACTGTTCATCGAAGCATGATTTTTTTTTTCAATTTTTTCATATCATATGAAGGTTGGTCTTTAGCTTTCCATACATATCGACATTTTTTCATAAAATTATATATGCTCAATTTGGCAACCATTTCAAAGGTGTTACGTTTTTTTTTAGACACACGGTATATGGACCCTGGAACCACCAGAAGCAGCAAGACCAAACTGTGTGTTGTTGAAACCTGAAATAAAAAAAAAAAAACAATATTCATAAATCACATAGATTCTAAACATTTTCATAGAAAACTATTGAAGGCAGCTGGGGTAAACTGAATGTCATCATGGTCGTTGAGGCCAAGGAAAAAATGAGTCAGAAAAAAAAAGAAAGGCAGTCATCATAGGAAATTTATTGATTTTACATAAAGAGTAGTTGAAAATAGACAGGCAAAAATCATAAATGCAAGAAATCACAAGTGGGACAATGTCTTGCAGTTCTGTCCAGAAAGGTGGGGTGGGGACAGGGGCAAAGCAGGACTCCCAACACTTCGATAAAAGAATTCCTAAATCAATAAATTTTCGTCTTGCAGAATCATCGAGGATAAAAAAAAAAATACGAAAAAAGGGGGATAATATGAAAAAAGGAAGAAAAGAGAGGAAAGGAATATAAGGGTCTCAATTTAGGATATTCTAGTTTGGGGCCTTTTCAGACCTTGCTGAAACGAACGGGAGGGGGTAGCAGCCCTAATTTGCTTTTACCATTTCCTCATAATTCTTCCTCCCTTCCTACCTTCTGAAATTAATTATTAGATCGTTTTATTTTCCAAGGGTAGACCCACTTTAGTTCTGATAACTGTTCTCCCAGTGAACCTTGAACAATTTGTTCCCATGTAGGCCTTACTTCTTTCTTAAAGTCCCAAAGTGACTTGTCTGTAGATTATAGAGTGAGAGCAAATGATGTCTCTTTTTGCAAGATCTCCCTTAAAAATGTTCTAGAGTTTGGACCTAGAAATGTGGATAATGTACAGTCTAAATAAAATGTAGAGTCTTTGACTTTGGCTTTGGTCTCCAATGGGCCTGGGCCCCCATTTTGACTGATCAGAACGACAGGTATTGTAGACTATCTATTAGGCCTAGAAGTCTTGTCGTAAGATCTAGCCCTAGATCTAGGCCCAGACTAGAATCTAATTTTTAGTGTGGCAGTCCGTCTACGTACCGTCAATGAGAAGTAGACTCTGTAAAGGATTTGATTTGTACACAATGTGTTTGATATAAATTACGTGCACACATTATTGTCAAGGCCTAGACTAGGCCTAGACTAATCCTCGCCTTCGGCGCGAGTGCTGTCTTAGCCTTAGGGCTATAGTATTGTTACTTGCTAGGTTAGGCTTAGTTCTTACTGCCACTGGCACTATATTTGTGGTCTTTGGGAGCAGCTGTCCCGGGGCTACGCCCAGCCTCAGGCCGCACACTCATGAATTGTTGTATTTACCCGGGGGGCAAAACCCATATTTTTAGAGTTAGCTGCATCGGCGAGATCTAAAAAATAGTCCTATTTAATATGATTCTTTGTACCCATAGCAACACCGCTAGGGTGGACTACCCGGTGGTAAAGTGACACGAGGGTCTCTACAGGCGGGGGCGCCCAAAATAGCCGCCCTTTTTACAAAAAACAGTATTTTAAAGAAAATGACTAGAAAAAATTCTCTAAACTCTATGTGTTTGGTCTCATATGAAAGAGTATTAAATTTTCTTTACAACAATGCTAACTTTAGTGAGAATTGAAATTAAATAAAGTCAGTTTTGTACTTAAAAACGTCATTTTTTTTTTTTTTTTTTTCAAAAATAATTTTTTTAATTATTTTTTAATTGAATGTATCAAAATTTCTAAAAAGAGCTGAGAGTTGTTACTTTCTGAAAAATTGCCCATTGGTATGTCCTATGATCTGTAAAAAGATTGGGGTAAAATCTTTTTTCTGTTAAAAGCTAATAAACGCTATACCTATGAGCGTAATAAACGAAAAATCCAAAATGTCGCCCAATTATAGCGAAAACCCGTATATACACGTGTTATTGGGTACATACTGTATACGTATATTGTATTGTGACTGACTAGGTTTATCTTTCAGATTTAATGAACTTTTGGGAGCATGATAAAGTTTCCAAATGGATTTAATAAAACACTACCAAATTTTCTGGTATGTATATAGAAATGGAGCAGATGTGCGTTAATGGGGGAGGCAGGTTTTATTATTATTAATGTTTTTCATATATTTTTATAAAGAATATATATAAATAAACAAATTTCTTTCCTTTGTTCGATTTTCAAAATAATTATTTAGGTATCCAAAAGGACAGCTCTCCAGTTCGCACCCGAGAGACATAGGATTTTTCCGAGAAGCCTTCGTACTTTCACGACGGTTGTCAAGGACAGGTCGTTTTAGAAAGGACTGGACTCGGTGATCTGGCAAGATACCATAATTATTCATAATTTAGGACTATTTCGAATAGAAAAATAAAGAAATAAAATGGGATGAATAAAAAGAGGGAAACAAAAAAGAGAGAGACGCCTTTTTTTACGAAATAAAGAAGAAACTACTAAACGTCTTGGTGATAATAGTCAAATTTGACTGATCGCCATTATAACTCAAACCAAACCCCCCCCCCGCTCTAATATCCATATTCTATATCATTTGTTTTTTTTTTTCTAACGAATATGTTCATACTAAAATGATTGGATGAGTGTCAATTAAATAAATCAAAGGAGTATCCGGGGGTGGGGTCTGACAGTTTCAACCGAACCCAAAATTTAGTGGGAAATTAAAACGGGAATTTTGCGCTTTTACACGCATACCCCACCCCAGGAAAAAGAAAACAAAATAAAATATGAATGGGTGACCGACAAAATTAATTTAAATATCTTTACCACACATATGGTTTTTATTTATTATTTCTATTTATTTATTTATTCATTTATTCATTTGTTTATTCATTCATTAATTCATCCATCCATGAATTCCTTTCGTCATTTATTTATTCATTTATTTATTAAATTAATTAATTAATTTATTTATTTATTCATTCATTCATTTATATATATTCATTCATTTATTCACGTCTTATTTATACAGGTTGGCAGTTTTAGGATTAAATACCTTTTACAATAAAACATATTTTAAAAAGTGTAATAAAATATACGGCTTCCTTTGTCTTTTTATATTGCTTTTTACGACATATTATATTTAAAGCTACATTATCAAAAGTCTCTCATGAAAATATGCTCCCTATATATAACAATTTTACTGGGGGAGATAGAGTCATTAAATTTTTGTGCCTCAAAATTTGAACTTCATATTTATCCGATATTATTGTTTCGAATTGAAATGATTAATAATAATAATAATAACATATTCTTATATAGCGCCCTTCCAAATAAATTGCTAAAGGCGCTTCACATAAAAAACAAAAAAACAAACAAACAAACAAACAAAGGTGACTTGCTCTCCAAGTTGATATAAACAGATCAGATGGAGAGCAAATATGTCTTCAATTTGTTCTTAAATGTTTGGACTGTTGTACAAGAACGAATTTCAAGAGGAAGACCATTCAAAATTTTGGGACCTGCAAAACTAATAGTTTGTTCACATTTTTTGGAATTGATCTTAGGAATTTTCAAAAGAAGGGGGTCTGTTCGAGATCGTAAAGAGTAATTTGACTGTGTGAGGAAGGAAAACATGTTTGAAATGTATTGAGGAGACAAATTATGAATAGACTTAAAAACAATCAAAGCTACTTTAAACAAAATTCTCTTTGAGATAGGTAACCAGTGCAAATCTTTTAGTAGAGGTGTGGCATGATCGAATTTCCTAGCTTTAAGAATAATGCGGGCAGCACGATTTTGGATGCGCTGAAGCCTTTCAATATCAGAGACATTGATATTGACCAACATAGAATTTGCATAGTCTAATCGGCTCAACACCAAAGATCGCACTGTATGGTTACATACCTTTTTTGTTAACATCCCTCTGACTCTGGATATGTTGTAGAAATGAAAATTTAATGTACGACACAGTGCAGTAACATGGCCTGACATGCTCAGAGTAGAATAAAAAACAACACCTAAAGTTTTCACTGATTCGGATGGTACCACATGGGCATCACCAATATGTAACTGAAAATTATCAGGTAGGTGATGTCTCAATTTAGGGGAGATTACCAATATTATAAAATTATGGTGTAAGCAAAAATGATTACAACGGTTCACAGTCTTAAACTGGATACTGACCGCCATTTAGAGGCATGTCGTTCATGTCATGTGACAGGTAGTGTCATTTTTATTTATTTATTTATTTATTTTTATTTTTTATTTATATTTTGTAATTATTTTTTTTTTATTTATTTAGTTTTATTTATTTATTATTAATTTTTTTATTTTTTTTTTTATTTATTTAATTTTTTTTTCATTTTTTTTTTTTTAGGGGGTGGGGGGGGGGGGGGGGGGGGGAGTGCGACTGTTGGACCATGGGACAACAAGGGGGTGGCAAAATAAATTTGTAATCTTAAACCCGTAAAATTAAGGAAATTGTGTCTTTCAGGCATTTTTTTTTTTTCACTTTTATCATTGACAAAAAAAAAAAGAAAAAAAAAAAAAAAAAGAACTAACCGAGGCTCTAGGCATCAGGCCCGTTTCGATACGCCACTCCGCGTCAAAAACATTTATTATGTGGGCCCTGACAGAGCCCCTGCCCATTCATTATTTCAATAACCTATCAAAATTTTGTCAAATGTCCGTGTTTATACAGAGTTGTGATATGCGTGATACATGTATAAGGGAGAGTCAGTCTCCATATTTCATATAAAAAGGGTCCAGGGGCGAAGTTGTGGCGGTGTACCCTACCTATGAATACTGCAGTTTTTTTTTATTTTTTTTAAGAGTTTAAGATAATATAACTTACTTAAAGTGGCTAATGAAAAGCATGACTTCCCCCATGCCTGCCTAAAAAGCATCAAGTGGTTATTTAAATGAAAAGTAATGAAATAAAGCGTGTTTCTTTTTTATATAAATCATCGCCCCTGCTCTTCCCCCCCACCCCCTCTCACTCTCTCTCTCTCTCTCTTCCATTCGATACAACCATACTGAAGCCACGTAAGGTGTTGCCCCGCCCCCCCCCCACTCAGGAGGTCAAACCATACACGTATGCTTGTTCCCGATTTTTCCGGAAAGGGGTATATTTTTGGGGCTCAGGTCGTTGAAAAATCCCCGAGATGTCATTGAAATAGGGGTCTTTTAGCTTTTTTTTCCCGTGACCTATTTTTAAATGGCGATAGTTTTCAATTCTTTGAGGAAATATCCTGAAATATGGGCCTAAATATGGTCCAAAACTTTGTGAAAAGGGAGTCATTTTCCTTGCTCACCCTCCAAAAGCCTGTAACGGGGGGTAATTTTGATGCAGCTTCCCCTCAAAAAGCCTCGAATAAGGGGTAATTTTGACACAGTTTCATATGGTTGACCTCCTGAGTAAGGGGGGGGGGGGTTGCCCCTTCTCGCTTGAAGTGTATGCCTTTTAATAATGATAGGCGAAAATTAAATGTTGAGTTCATGCCTTTGACTGTCGTCACTTTTTTTTTTTTTTTTTTACAAATAGCAATTAAATCTTTACCATCTAAGAAAATTAAGTATGCACACCCACATTTTTAAGGCTACGTCGGCTAGACTTTCTGTCAGATTTGTGGAAGGACCATGGGGGAAGCATAAAATAAAATCGTCCTTCGGCCTTCCAATATTTGTCATCATTATTCAAATAAGAGTATTTTAATTTACTCTTTATGTATGTATACCGTACTTAAATACATTGTTTATACTACAGTGCAATTACTTGCTTTTTAATAACCATATAGACAAGGGCCCTTGAAGAGTAATATTCCTCATTTTAAAAGACCACCTTGTATAAAGAAGATATGAATGAATAAATAAATTAATGAAAAAAGAGCCATGGGGATAACCCACTTCACTTTGGTCGGACATCCACATATATTTTCTTTTCCCTTATTTCCCCCGAGGAGGGGGTGGGGGGGGGGGGGGTGATTTATGTTCTTCTTTTGGTATAACAATCTTCATATTAAACTTTCCTCATTATTCTCACGCATGTTTCTGTAAATCGTGTCCGAAGTCATGGTTCTATGGCGGTCAATCTGGGCCAATACGAAGTAACTTATGTAGTGATATTAATATTTTAACGAATTAACCTTAATTTTGCAATACATTGACATTAAGCTTTATTTATATTTTCACTTTAGTTTGTTAATTTATTGGTAGTTTTAGTTATTTATGACCTTTATTGCCGGCTAGAAACCATGGGTTCAGGCCAAGTTAATCATGTTTGAATATTAAATCAAAAAATACTTATAAATGCATATCAGTTTGGAATCAGGAGATGAATCAGATATACAACGTGTGTGATTATTTGTGTATTTGTTGTCCTGTGTTCATGAATTTTTCAAATTGTCGTTCTATGAAAATAAGGTATATGAGGGCCGTTTACAATATTTCTGATGTCATAATTATGAGTATCCACGGCGGTGCTTGGGGCTCAACCCCCCCCCATATTGTTTCATGGCGCAGAAATGTGAAAGGGGGGGGGGGAGAGAAAAAGCAAGGAAAAAGAAGAGAAGTGCGAAGAGAGCAAAGGAGAAAGAGAATATATTGAGGAAGAGAAAGATGAGATTCATTAGTGATAAATCAAGTAGAGTAATATTAGAAAACCTGGGCGACAGTTCTACCGGTCGAGACCCACAATGGCGCACGCTGATTCTCACATCTAATGCTGTGAGGGTATTGGGTCGTCTGGGGTAGTTTACTCGGGTTGTGAACTCTCGGGGGTTAATTGTTCTCTGGGGGGTATATTGTCCGGTGGTAATGTCCCGGGGGTAATCTGTCGGGGGTTAAATTAGTCCGGGGGTAATGTGTCCTCGGGGGTAATTGTCGTGGGTATTATTGTCCGGGGGGTTATTGTAGGGGTTAATTTTACTCTGGGGGTAATTGTCCTCGGGGGGTATTGTCGCGGGGGGGTAAGTTGTCCTCGGGGGTAATTGCCGGGGGGTAATTGTCCAGGGGTAATTGTCCTAGAACGTCCCGGGGCTAGTACATGCGCAAAAGTTATTTACTAACGGAATTGTTACTATGCCCTGTGGTGGGCAATCATTATGGAGAGTATTTTTTTTCTATCTAGCTAGTATTCATCGTTAAAACTTTAGCAAGATAAAGGCCTAATGAATATACTTCTATTAATAAATATAATATATACAGCATAGCTCAATAATCCACATATTGTGTCCCACTGATTGAAAAACATTAGGTAGTGTGAGAATGATTACTTTCCTGCTTAATAATAAAACATTTTTTTTTTTTTTTTTTTTTTTTGCTGTAAAAAGGTTCGAATGAAACCGTGTAAAAACTGTTTCACTCAAATAGCATGTGCAGCGATGAAATGTTTCATGCTCTGTACACAGATTAAGTCTTTAGCGGGTGTTTATGTTAGGTAATGGAGCCTCTGTTTAATTAATTGCCCTCGTGTTTCAATGTCCTCCGGTCTCCCTCGATCTATAACTCGTTGACGTAATCTTTTTTGTGTCTCGCGAAGACTAAGGACCTATATAGTGGTTCTAGGACATCTCCCGGAGGACAAACTCCCCCGGGACAATCCGGAGGACAGCTCCCCCTGGGTGGAAGTTGTCCTCCGGGGGGTCCCTAACCTAAACCTAACCTATACTCTAATCCCTACCCTATTCCTTCCGGGGAGCTGTCCTCCGGGAATTGTCCCATGGGGAGTTGTCCTCCCGGGGGAGATGTTCTGATTAACGCCATAGATAAATGTAACCACTGTTGACTGTTTTGAGTACCATATGGGAGACCTGGGACAATTGTAACGCCTTTTTTTCCAATTTGAAATTATTAACCTTTATTATATACTGAAATCTGTGCTTAAACCAGTAAAGCGAAATTTGATACTCTTCATGGCCCGGTCACAGCTACACGAAGCACGGCCAGCTGCATCAATAAAAAATAGTAAGAAAAGTAAGCTCTGTATCGTCGTTGTCGTCGACTTTCTGGTTTGATGTTTGTGAGGGCTTGCTCCCTGAAGGCTCCAGGCGGCTCGCCACTAGGCGTCTCCCAACAGTGCCCTACAAGCGCTACAGCTGCGCACAATAGGTTAAAGCACACTAATTACATCAGGTCAGGCGATGTCACAGCGCGATGTCCGTCCGGGTCACGGCAACGGCTTGGTCCCGGTGCCGGTACGGCAAACCGTACGGTTGTCAACGTGGTACACGTCGCGGTAGACGGCTCCCGGTGATGCGTGCCGCTATCAATGGGGAGAAATTACCGATTTACTGATAGAAACCTAGACTATATGTATCTGCTCCCATCCATCCTTTTTTTCTGCCTGTAACTCTTTCTTCTCGTTCACTATAATCCCTACTCTATTTCATCCTCGCTACCCCCTCTCTTGCTTACGCATTCTAGTTTTCTTCCAAGGTCGATGCTTTTCATCCCTTTTTTCTCTTCTCTTGGTACTTTAATACTCATCTCCTCCTCTACCTTTTTTACGACCTTTTTTCTTTGTTCTCTCTCTCTCTCTCTTTCTCTGTTCACACTCCTCTGTCCCTCACCACTCGACAAAGTTCTTCAATCTTTTCATATTTTTGTGTCTTGACGCGTCTCCCTCCAGCACACCTACTTCTCTCTCTTTTCTCTCTCTAGCTCTCTCCTCATCGTGTTCTTTACTCTTCTTCCGCCCTCTCTCTTTCACATGTTGACACATCAACATTTTTCCTGACTTGTTTAAAATTACTTAATTCATCTCGTCTTTGAGCACTTCTACGTCTTCAGTCTAGTCGTCTCCTGTCTATAATTTTTGAGCCTTCCGCCTCTCCAAAAAATAAACAAGCAATCATACAAACACAACACTTCCCTGCCCTTTTTTTTCGCTGCTATAGAAGAGAGATGTTATGATGTTATTCTACCAGCAATTACCCACAACAGACAAAATGTAGTTAATAATCAGTTTCCATTATATTTTTAATTAAATAAAATTATAACCAAGAAAATAGCTCATTATCGCATGAGTCGGTATATGACAAATGTAGTACGAATTAAGGATATTAGTTTTTAATAGTTAGATACTGTTTGTCATGTCAATCTTACTATAATGCTACATTCATGGGTAGTGATGTAATTAATAATTTTGACTCAGTACAAATTACTTTTGCAAATTTTGGTAATAATGGATTTAGAATTAAATTTGAATATAATTTTAATGTTATGCATACACTTATGTTTACTTAACTTCGAATTATATCCTTATCATTACATTCATTTTTAAAGGTAATCCAATCCAAGAGAGAATCTTTCATAGGAAAAAATGAGAGGGGGCAATTTTAAACTAAAGGTTTCAGGAAAATAAAGTTAATTTGATATCATAAGAAAAAAAAAGAAGTTTAAAAAGTTCTTTTGTACTTTCTATGAGGATACTTAAAAGACTCATCTGGTGGAGTTTGCATATTAGAAAAATAAAGTAAAAATCGAAAAAGACAACCTAGAAAATTTCATCAAAACGATATAAGAATTAGCAAAGTTTTGAATTTTTTAGGAAACAGTTCTTTCAATTGGCAAATGACGATGTCTCAGTCCCCACTTTCTTTGTATTTTTATTGTATGAAATACCAATTTCAAGATTTCTGCCCGAAGGACATAACAATAGGGATTATCCTTGTGGAATGTTTAAGGTCACAGTGTTTTACT
This sequence comes from Paracentrotus lividus, assembly GCA_940671915.1. Taxonomy (NCBI): domain Eukaryota; kingdom Metazoa; phylum Echinodermata; class Echinoidea; order Camarodonta; family Echinidae; genus Paracentrotus; species Paracentrotus lividus. The sequence continues at coordinate 149,566 of CALNVZ010002059.1, read as the reverse complement.
TATTCCAGTATGAGGGACAGATTTTCTGTATACGCAGTATATGAAAAATGAGATGAATAGGATTTTTACAATAAAATACACAAAAAGTATGGGACTGTGACATCATCAGTTTGCTCATTTGGAATTTCAAATGAGACAATGAACAATTGCCAAGAACTGTTTTACCAAAAAAAAGTCAATACCTAAAAAATACATAGGCCTACTTTGTTATTTTTCATCCGATTTTGATGAAATTTTCTGTGTTGTGCTTGATGAATTTTTATTTAATTTTACTAAACTTTTCATTTTTTGCCCGGAGTTCCTCTTTAAACTTGTAAAATTGTTTCAAAATGACTCACTTTGTAGGCACTCTTTTTTTTTTTTTTTTTCAACATATTTTATATTTACTCCTTTATTTCTGAAATTTCTGATTGTCTTCTTCTAAACTTGACATATAGGATTTGGAAAAACTGAAAAATGTGTAAAAATAAATGTAGATGTCCACAAAATTAGCCACGTTGAACTAATTTTGCCAAATTGAGTTACCCATAGAAAGTACAAGACAACTTCCTTAACCTTTTATTTCATAACCAGTTTTTATATATGTATGTATTTTCCCCTCTAATTTTCATTCTTTCTCATAATATTGAGTCCTCTTAGTGGATCTTGATTTAACATCTTTGTTCTTAGTACCTTTGAAGTCACGTGATTACCTATTAGCTACATTTCTAGCACTCTGAAATATATCATCAAGAATATTCAAGTATACAAATATAAAGTAGTGTAATAATCCATATTCAATTTTTTAAAGGTTTGGTTAAGTCTTCCTCCTCTGAAATCTGGCCTGGTACCTCATGGAGGACACGTTATAATTCGGTTCAAAGGTGATGAACACCAACTCTAATTCCTGTCAAATGAAAACAATGGAAAAACATCTTGTTAATGATGATCTGGATTTGCATTTTCTAAATCATGGTATAATTCCTTTTGGTTATTCTATATTCTTTGAATGTTTATGTTAATCAGAATATATATCAGCCAGAAAAAAAAAACAGTCCTCAAATATCTCTCTGTATTTCTCATCAGATAAATACCCATAAAGTGTTTGAACTATATAAAAGTATAAAGGCGTAAAATGGACTGTGAAAGGGGTTTGAAAAACAAAAAGGCCAACTGCATTATACAGCATATAACTTTCTGAACAAAGTAAAAACCCCATGATACTAAAAAATAAAAAAAAAAAAATGGGCATGCATATATTTGTATGCACAATGAATGTTAAAGATATATTTAGTGAGGCAATATAAGTGGGTTTGGGGTTTTTGGTTACTTATCATAGACCATTTCAACTTGGCTGCAAATTGTGTGGTAAGTCTCAACTTGAAGTCCATGAATGATGAGAGATGACTCTCGTAAAGAGCATGGCATACAGCTGTTTTGATAGCTCACCTAAGACAAGAGGAGGCATGACACATAATAAAAGACTTTGATTATTTATAAATTTCAGGCCATTTACACTTTTATTAATTTGCCCCTGAGTATTTTTCCATATGGTTTGTATGTTTTTTGTAATCAATTATAACGACAACGATACAAATATTTAAAGTTCATTGGTATTATTTACTTGATTTGCCTTATGCAACAGGCTCTTCTCTTCTCTCTCGGCTCTCTCTCTCTCGCTCTCCTCTCTCTCGCTCTCTTCTCTCTTTCTTTTCTTTTTGATTTACCACTTTTTTCTAACTAACTTTCTTAAGAATCTTGCCAAAGGTAAAACAATCAGATCTAACATTCTAAATGATCAGTATTTAATATCAGCTAAAAGAGTCTGACAAATGAAGATAAACAAATTTGCAAATCTTTCACAAGATTGGGGTGGCAACAACATACTTAGTAACTAAGAGAGAGAGAGAGGCAGAGAGGACTACAAATTTCAAAAATGAAAATGAGGTATTGTTTATTTTTGGTAACATATATATGCAATGCAATATTTTAATTGAAAAAATAACTTGAAAATAGATAAATAAAATTTGAAGATAAATTAAAAGAATTCAATAAAAACCAATACAACCCAGGAGAAGAAACCAAAATAAATATGATTTCAATTGCAATGGGTCAATCTTCACATACCTTTATATCTAGCTCATAACATTCAGAGCAAGAGAGCATGAAGATAACAGGCGCTTATTTAGTTTGCAGAATGGATATTGGCTGCAAATCTGACGCAAGGAAGTGAATGTTGCTTTTGTCGTTGACACTCTTCAAGGAGTCTCATCTAAGTCGGAACTGATGGGACTTGTTGTTGAAGATCTTGCGGCTTGAATAGTGTCCTGCTGGTGAGCACTGGCATGACATAACCGGGTGTGTCTAAAAAAAAAAAACGTAACACTTTTGAAATGGTTGCCAAATTGAGCATATATAATTGTATGAAAAAATGTTGATAGGTATGGAAAGCTAAAGGACCAACCTTTCATATGATATAAAAAAATTGAAAAAAAAAATCATGCTTCGATGAACAGTGTTCACTTAAGTTAGAGGTATGAAAATGCGCCCTGCGCAGGTTTTTCCTTCCAATTTTGGACAGGTAAATTACTTGTAGCTTACAAATAAGTTTGATATGAGATATTCATGATCGATGGATTAAGAGTTAAAAGGAGTTTTGAATACCAGTCCTTCTTTCTGTCATTTATCAAATCCCCAAACACCACCCCTGCCACACACCACACACATAACCAATTCCACTCTCATCTTATTGTATCATTGATCTGGTAGATGTGAACAGGATGAAGGAAAAATGGGAAAATGTTAAATTGAAATACCGTATTCAAAATTCTAAATTGACATTATGCAACCCATAACCCAGTTTCCAGTGATTTATCGATTGATTTCAATGATCAAATGAGTGATCGTTAATAATTTGATTATTAATGATAAAAATGATCCACCAAACTTTCGGAAGAAAACTGATAAAAAGCAAGGAGTGGTGAGAGGATGGAAGAAGGTTGTTTGTGTGTGGTGTGTGTGTGTGTGTGTGTGTGTGTGTGTGTGTGTGTGTGTGTGGGAGGGGGGAGGACAGTGGTTGCATAATGTCAATTATGAATTTGGAATATTTCAATTTAGCCATTCACATCTTCTTAATCCCGTTCACATCTACCAGATCAATGATACAATAAGATGGGAGTGGAAGTGTGTGTGTGGGGGGGGGGGGGGGGGGGGTGGGCGGTGGTGTTCGGGATTGATGAATAACACAGAAAAAGGAATGGTTTTCAAGGTATTCAAATATCCTTTTGATTGAAAATATCCTTTTTGATCCATCGATCATGAATATCTCATATCGACCTTTTTGGAAGCTACAAGTAATTTTACCTGTCCAAAATTGGAAGGAAAAATCCTGCGCAGGCGCATTTTCATACCTCTAACTTAAGTGAACACTGTCATCGAAAGCATGATTTTTTTTTTCAATTTTTTCATATCATATGAAAGGTTGGTCCTTTGTTCCATACATATCGACATTTTTTCATAAAATTATATATGCTCAATTTGGCAACCATTTCAAAGGTGTTACGTTTTTTTTTAACACACGTATATGGACCCTGAACCACCAGAAAGCAGCAAGAACCAAACTGTGTGTTGTTGAAACCTGAAATAAAAAAAAAACAATATTCATAAATCACATAGATCTAAACATTTTCATAGAAAACTATTGAAGGCAGCTGGGGTAAACTGAATGTCATCATGGTCGTTGAGGCCAAGGAAAAAATGAGTCACGAAAAAAAAAGAAAGGCAGTCATCATAGGAAATTTATTGATTTTACATAAGAAGTAGTTGAAAATAGACAGGCAAAATCATAAATGCAAGAAATCACAAGTGGGACAATGTCTTGGCAGTTCTGTCCAGAAAGGTGGGGTGGGGACAGGGGCAAAGCAGGACTCCCAACACTTCGATAAAGAATTCCTAAATCAATAAATTTTCGTCTTGCAGAATCATCGAGGATAAAAAAAAAAATACGAAAAAGGCGGATAATATGAAAAAGGAAGAAAAGAGAGGAAAGGAATATATAAGGGTCTCAATTTAGGATATTCTAGTTTGGGGCCTTTTCAGACCTTGCTGAAACGAACGGGAGGGGGTAGCAGCCCTAATTTGCTTTTACCATTTCCTCATAATTCTTCCTCCCTTCCTACCTTCTGATTAATTATTAAGATCGTTTTATTTTTCCAAGGGTAGACCCACTTTAGTTCTGATAACTGTTCTCCCAGTGAACCTTGAACAATTTGTTCCCATGTAGGCCTTACTTCTTTCTTAAAGTCCCAAAGTGACTTGTCTGTAAGATTATAGAGTGAGAGCAAATGATGTCTCTTTTGCAAGATCTCCTTAAAATGTTCTAGAGTTTGGACCTAGAATGTGGATATTGTACAGTCTAAATAAAATGTAGAGTTTTGACTTTGCTTTGGTCTCCAATGGGCCCTGGGCCCCCATTTTGACTGATCAGAACGACAGGTATGTTAGACTATCTATTAGGCCTAGAAGTCTTTGTCGTAAGATCTAGGCCCTAGATCTAGGCCCAGACTAGAATCTAATTTTTAGTGTGGCAGTCCGTCTACGTACCGTCAATGAGAAGTAGACTCTGTAAAGGATTTGATTTGTACACAATGTGTTGATATAAATTACGTCATCCACATTATTGTCAAGGCCTAGACTAGGCCTAGACTAATCCTCGCCTTCGCGCGAGTGCTGTCTTAGCCTTAGGGCTATAGTATTGTTACTTGCTAGGTTAGGCTTAGTTCTTACTGCCACTGGCACTATATTGTGGTCTTTGGGGAGCAGCTGTCCCGGGCTACGCCCAGCCTCAGGCCGCACACTCATGAATTGTTGTATTTACCCGGGGGCAAAACCATATTTTAGAGTTAGCTGCATCGGCGAGATCTAAAAATAGTCCTATTTAATATGATTCTTTGTAAATTAAGCAACACCGCTAGGGTGGACTACCCGGTGGTAAAGTGACACGAGGTCTCTACAGGCGGGGGCCCCAAAATAGCCGCCCTTTTTACAAAACAGTATTTTAAAGAGAAATGACTAGAAAAAATTCTTAAACTCTATGTGTTGGTCTCATATGAAAGAGTATAAATTTTCTTCACAATGCTAACTTTAGTGGAATTGAAATTAAATAAAGTCAGTTTTGTACTTAAAAACGTCATTTTTTTTTTTTTTTTTTTTTTAAAAATAATTTTTTTAATTATTTTTTAATTGAATGTATCAAAATTTCTAAAAAGAGCTGAGAGTTGTTACTTTCTGAAAAATTGCCCATTGGTATGTCCTATGATCTGTAAAAAGATTGGGTAAAATCTTTTTTCTGTTAAAAGCTAATAAACGCTATACCTATGAGCCGTAATAAACGAAAAATCCAAAATGTCCCCATTATAGCGAAACCCGTATATACACGTGTTATTGGTAACATACTGTATACGTATAATTGGTATTGTGACTGACTAGGTTTATCTTTCAGATTTAATGAACTTTGGGAGCATGATAAAGTTTCCAAATGGATTTAATAAAACACTACCAAATTTTCTGGTATGTATATAGAAATGGAGCAGATTGCGTTAATGGGGGAGGGCAGGTTTTTATATATTAATGTTTTTCATATATTTTTATAAAGAATATATATAAAAACAAATTTCTTTCCTTTGTTTCGATTTTCAAAATAATTATTTAGGTATCCAAGGACAGCTCTCCAGTTCGCACCCGAGAGACATAGGATTTTCCGAGAAGCCTTCGTACTTTCACGAGCAGGTTTGTCAGGACGGTGCCGTTTTAGAAAGGACTGGACTCGGTGATCTGGCAAGATACCATAATATTCAATTTAGGACTATTTCGAATAGAAAAATAAAGAAATAAAATGGGATGAATAAAAAGAGGGAAACAAAAAAGAGAGAGACGCCTTTTTTACGAAATAAAGAAGAAAACTACTAAACGTCTTGGTGATAATAGTCAAATTTAACTGATCGCCATTATAAACTCAAACCAAACCCCCCCCCCGCTCTAATATCCATATTCTATTAGCATTTGTTTTTTTTTTTTACCTAAACGAATATGTTCAAACTAAAATGATTGGATGAGTGTCAATTAAATAAATCAAAGGAGTATCCGGGGGTGGGGTCTGACAGTTTCAACCGAACCCAAAATTAGTGGGAAATTAAAACGGAAATTTTGCGCTTTTACACGCATACCCACCCCAGGAAAAAGAAACAAAATAAAATATGAATGGGTGACCGACAAAATTAATTTAAATATCTTTACCACACATATGGTTTTATTTATTATTTCTATTTATTTATTTATTCATTTATTCATTTGTTTATTCATTCATTAATTCATCCATCCATGAATTCTTTCGTCATTTATTTATTCATTTATTTATTAAATTAATTAATTAATTATTATTTATTCATTCATTCATTTATATATATTCATTCATTTATTCACGTCTTATTTATACAGGTTGGCAGTTTTAGGATTAAATACCTTTACAATAAAACATTATTTTAAAAAGTGTAATAAAATATACGGCTTCCTTTGTCTTTTATATTGCTTTTTACGACATATTATATTTAAAGCTACATTATCAAAAGTCTCTCATGAAAATATGCTCCCTATATATAACAATTTTACTGGGGGAGATAGAGTCATTAATTTTTTGTGCCTCAAAATTTGAACTTCATATTTATCCGATATTTATTGTTTCGAATTGAAATGATTAATAATAATAATAATAACATATCTTATATAGCGCCCTTCCAAATAAATTGCTAAAGGCGCTTCACATAAAAACAAAAAAAACAAAACAAACAAACAACAAAGGTGACTTGCTCTCCAAGTTGATATAAACAGATCAGATGGAGAGCAAATAGTTCTTCAATTTGTTCTTAAATGTTTGGACTGTTGTACAAGAACGAATTTCAAGAGGAAGACCATTCAAAATTTGGGACCTGCAAAACTAATAGTTTGTTCACATTTTTTGGAATTGATCTTAGGAATTTTCAAAAGAAGGGGTCTGTTCGAGATCGTAAAGAGTAATTTGACTGTGTGAGGAAGGAAAACATGTTTGAAATGTATTGAGGAGACAAATTATGAATAGACTTAAAAACAATCAAAGCTACTTTAAACAAAATTCTCTTTAGATAGGTAACAGTGCAAATCTTTTAGTAGAGGTGTGGCATGATCGAATTTCCTAGCTTTAAGAATAATGCGGGCAGCACGATTTTGGATGCGCTGAAGCCTTTCAATATCAGAGACATTGATATTGACCAACATAGAATTTGCAATACTAATCGGCTCAACACCAAAGATCGCACTGTATGGTTACATACCTTTTTTGTTAACATCCCTCTGACTCTGGATATGTTGTAGAAATGAAAATTTAATGTACGACACAGTGCAGTAACATGGCCTGACAGTCTCAGAGTAGAATAAAAAACAACACCTAAAGTTTTCACTGATTCGGATGGTACCACATGGGCATCACCAATATGTAACTGAAAATTATCAGGTAGGTGATGTCTCAATTTAGGGGAGATTACCAATATTATAAAATTATGGTGTAAGCAAAAATGATTACAACGGTTCACAGTCTTAAACTGGATACTGACCGCCATTTAGAGGCATGTCGTTCATGTCATGTGACAGGTAGTGTCATTTTTATTTATTTATTTATTTATTTTTATTTTTTATTTATATTTTGTAATTATTTTTTTTTATTTATTTAGTTTTATTTATTTATTATTAATTTTTTTTTATTTTTTTTTTTTTATTTATTTAATTTTTTTTTTCATTTTTTTTTTTTTAGGGGTGGGGGGGGGGGGGGGGGAGTGCGACTGTTGGACCATGGGACAACAAGGGGGTGGCAAAATAAATTTGTAATCTTAAACCCGTAAAATTAAGGAAATTGTGTCTTTCAGGCATTTTTTTTTTTCACTTTTATCATTGACAAAAAAAAAAAAGAAAAAAAAAAAAAAAGAACTAACCGAGGCTCTAGGCATCAGGCCCGTTTCGATACGCCACTCCGCGTCAAAAACATTTATTATGTGGGCCCTGACAGAGCCCCTGCCCATTCATTATTTCAATAACCTATCAAAATTTTGTCAATGTCCGTGTTTATACAGAGTTGTGATATGCGTGATACATGTATAAGGGAGAGTCAGTCTCCATATTTCATATAAAAAGGGTCCAGGGGCGAAGTTGTGGCGGTGTACCCTACCTATGAATACTGCAGTTTTTTTTTATTTTTTTAAGAGTTTAAGATAATATAACTTACTTAAAGTGGCTAATGAAAAGCATGACTTCCCCCATGCCTGCCTAAAAGCATCAAGTGGTTATTTAAATGAAAAGTAATGAAATAAAGCGTGTTTTTTTATATAAATCATCGCCCCTGCTCTTCCCCCCCCCCCCTCTCACTCTCTCTCTCTCTCTCTTCCATTCGATACAACCATACTGAAGCCACGTAAGGTGTTGCCCCCGCCCCCCCCCCACTCAGGAGGTCACCAATACACGTATGCTTGTTCCCGATTTTTCCGGAAAGGGGTATATTTTTGGCTCAGGTCGTTGAAAAATCCCCGAGATGTCATTGAAATAGGGGTCTTTTAGCTTTTTTTCCCGTGACCTATTTTTAAATGGCGATAGTTTTCAATTCTTTGAGGAAATATCCTGAAATATGGGCCTAATATGGTCCAAAACTTTGTGAAAGGGAGTCATTTTCCTTGCTCACCCTCCAAAAGCCTGTAACGGGGGTAATTTTGATGCAGCTTCCCTCAAAAAGCCTCGAATAAGGGGTAATTTTGACACAGTTTCATATGGTTGACCTCCTGAGTAAGGGGGGGGGGTTGCCCCTTCTCGCTTGAAGTGTATGCCTTTTAATAATGATAGGCGAAAATTAAATGTTGAGTTCATGCCTTTGACTGTCGTCACTTTTTTTTTTTTTTTTTACAAATAGCAATATAAATCTTTACCATCTAAGAAAATTAAGTATGCACACCACAATTTTAAGGCTACGTCGGCTAGACTTTCTGTCAGATTTGTGGAAGAGCCACATGGGGGAAGCATAAAATAAAATCGTCCTTCGGCCTTCCAATATTTGTCATCATTATTCAAATAAGAGTATTTTAATTTACTCTTTATGTATGTATACCGTACTTAAATACATTGTTTATACTACAGTGCAATTACTTGCTTTTTAAATAACCATATAGACAAGGGCCCTTGAAGAGTAATATTCCTCATTTTAAAAGACACCTTGTATAAAGAAGATATGAATGAATAAATAAATTAATGAAAAAAGAGCCATGGGGATAACCCACTTCACTTTGGTCGGACATCCACATATATTTTCTTTCCCTTATTTCCCGAGAGGGGGTGGGGGGGGGGGGGTAAGCACCAAATTTTAGGGATTTCCGCTAATTGTTTTGGTTGGGGCGGACCTATGAGCCCCCCCTCTCT
>CALNVZ010002059.1:114429-140076 GCA_940671915.1 Paracentrotus lividus | reverse complement strand
CCCCCCCCCCCCGGTTCCTCTTTGATAATGGACCCCATTTAATTTTTTTTTGTGCCGTGACTCTGATTGAATTTGTACGACGTACATGCATTTTACAGATATGCGTGCACAAGGTCAAAATGTATTATCAATGTATTCTTTATGAAAAAAATGCAACCTGTCGCCCCCACACATGGGCTCCATTTCTACCAAACATTAGATGTTGTCGGGTTTTATTAAATCCCTTTTGAAACTTTTATTATGCTCTCAAAAGTTCAGTAAATCTGTAATTTAAGAATTGTAAGATTAGCCACGGTCAGTCACAATGTTTCGTACACATACATTATGTACATGCATAATTTATGTTAAGTACTGTATAACACGTATATATGCGGGTTTTCAACATGAATAGACGAAATTTTGATTTGTTTGTATAGTGCATTCATATTTTTAGCGTATTATAACTTTTTAAAGAAATAAGCTTTTGCTTAAATTCTTTTATAGATGATAGGACATACCAGTGGGTAACTTTTCAGGAAGTAACAACTTTCAGCTCTCATTACAAATTCTAATACATGAGATTAAAAAATATGTAAAAAACTCATTTTTTGAAAAAAATGCCAAAAATGATGTTTTTAAGTACTAAACTGAATTTATTCAATTTCAAATCTCACTAAAGTTAGCATTGTTGTAACGGAAATTTAATACTCTTTCATATGAGACCCAACTCATCGAGTTTAGAGAATTATTTCTAGTCATTTTCTTTAAAATACTATTTTTTGTAAAAAGGGCGGCTATTTTGGGTGCCCCCGCCTGTAGAGACCCTCGTGTCACTTAACCACAGGGTAGTCCACCCTTGCGGTGTTGCTATGGGTACAAATAACCATATTAGATAGGACTACTTTTTAGATCTCGCCAAGTCGGGTCCACACCTCTTGCCCCCTGGGTAATTAGGCCTATTAATACTAGACTAGAGTAGAATGAGATTAGCCTAACTTTCGAGGGTAGAAATTGTCTCCAGTAAATCTAGATCTAGAAACAGTACTAGCCACTAAATCTAACAGTTAGGCCTAAATCACGGAGGCCTACTGTTCTGTTCAGAATGCAGGATACATTTGGAGTTTCAGTTCATCAATCCCATCATTTCAATTTTCATTAATTTCTTCATTGTCAAACAACACATCAGGACAGAAGTTCAGTTCATCAACTTCAGCCTCAAGTTCAGGCTCAGGCAGGGATAGATTCCCGACTTTAATACAGTCAGACACTAGGATCTAGGTAGTATTCTATTTCCCCCCCCCCCCAGATATCCGAAGGCAGCCTGTTTCATAAACTCCATACCATAGCATGATCACTTTCAGGAACTGCCTACTTGTAAAACAATACATGGGACTATTGTAACATAAGACGGTTTCAATGGAAACATAAAAATGCGATCAAGCAAAAGATGAATTTAGGCCTCTATAAATCTATCACAAAAATAATGAAACAAATCTACAGATAGCTTGGAAATGCCTTGAATACTTAAATTTAAAAATGAAAAGACAATGAATCAAGACTATTTCAAACAAAGCAATAAAACAAACGATAAACTTACCGATCATCACTTGATGACAAGAGTGTTTAGTACGCGAATCCCATGCCACCGCACAAATTTCATCAATTTTCTTTTTGCAACTCGCAAAGTTTGATGGGGCGGAGCCAATGTTACGTCATTGAAACTCTTAATTGTGATTCGTCAAACCGTATCAAATCGCTCCCAAAGCGATCCCATAAAAACCGTACCGGTTGCCGTTCCGGGTAGCACGGCCCGGCCCGTGTTTGGTGTGACCAGTGCAATCGTACACAGCCGATTCATTTCGACCGTTTTTGCCCACCGTTGAACCGGAACGGGCCCGTGCCGTGACCCGTACCGGACTCGTTGTGACGAGGCCCTTACTATGGCTGTCTACATGAATGACCCGCGCAGGCACAGCGCACAACCTGCGAACAAAAGGGTTACTCCTCACATTGATGGTTCGATTGTTTGCAATGCATTCGCAACGCTTGGACATACGCACATGTGACGAATGCTTAATGCGTGGTCTGCGTGTGTCTGTCGCTGGCGCTGCGCGCTCTGCGCTTGTCTGGCGCTGGTGTTGCGCCCTCTGCGCATATCTGGCGCTCTGCCGGTGTTTACTTCCATGCGTCGAGCTCGACGCAGATATTTGAGCATGCTCAAAATTTTCAGACGCACAACTGCGCACAACGATGAATCAAAAAGCGTCCATCTAGCTCTAGCACGCTCGAGGAGTGAGCGACGAGTGTCAGCTACAAGCCAGCGCAAGACGACGCATTGCCCAAAACTGCTATTTTTTTTTTTGTGCGCTGGCCGTGCGTCGTGTAGCTGTGACCGGGCCATAAGATTGACGGGTCGATTGTTTGCAACGCATTCGCAACGCTTGAACCTACGCACATGTCACGAATGCTTAACGCGTGGTCTGCGTGTGTCTGGCGCTGCGCGATCTGCGAATGTCTGGCGCTGGTGCTGCGCCCTCTGCGCATATCTGGCGTTCTGCCGACGTTTACATCCATGCGTCGAGCTCGACGCAGATATTTGAGCATGCTCAGAATTTTCAGACGCACAACTGCGCACAACGACGAATCAAAAAGTGTTCATCCAGCGCGCTCGGCGAGTGAGCGACGAGTGTCAGCTACAAGCCAGCGCAAGACAACTCATTGCCCAACATGACAATGCTTGACTGAAGTAACATTATATTTTCTATCTGTTATATACATGGCATGGGATTATTGCAGAAGTTTACGTGCTCTGTACGGGCGATGACAGCGCGCTGAATTGTCCCAGGGCTAGGTACGGGACAAAAGTATTTCCTAAATGGCATTGTTACTATTGCCCCTGTGGTGGGCGACCATATTTGGAGAGATTTGTTTCTATCTTAACTGAGGTATTAATTGTTGAAACGTTAGCAAAATATGGCCTAAGAACATAATTTATAAATATATAAAAATGACAGCCGTAGCTCATCCACATATTTCTCCAGAAGAAAACAATGGGTAATGTAAAATATTACTTTCCTACTCAAAAAACGATTTTTCTGCTGTTGAAAGTTCCACGAACCGTTAAATCTGCTAAATACTCCAACAGCATGTGGAGCGATGAAATGCGCATGCTCTGTACACATTTCAAGCTTGTAGCGTGTTTCTGTTAGGGATGGGAGCCCCTGTTACAATTGCCCCGTGTTACAATTGTCCCCGGTCTCCCCTACAATGATACACCCTCATTTTGACTATTGTAGCACTACATGGATGAAACTTGATTCAACGGCTATGAAAAGGCTCCAAATACTTCAAAACCGTGCTCTTACAATTGTTTTGCATGTAAATTATCGTTTTAATAGAATTGCATTGTATCAAACGCTCTCCATAGACTGTTGGAATGTAAAGGTAAAAAAAGATTTTGTTATTATGGTTTTTAAGCTTCTGAAAAACTTGTTACCTGATATAGTCCGGCAGCCAAGGGGGTAAGATTGCATTGGAATGTTATAGTTTTTTTGTTAACTGATTTTGAATAGTAAGACCTTTTATTTTAACAATCCACATGCTGGAGCTCTGTCAGCATTGAGCAATTTAAGATATGCGCGAAAATCCAAAATGGCCGCCGGCGGCCACCTTGGATTTTCTATTTTCTTACTTTAACATACCTAAAATATTCAAAATCTGGAATATAGGGATTTTAGGGGGTGGAGAATCCAAATCTGAGGTTATTTTGGGGATACAAGCATGTTCTGGTGGCGAAATATAACAAAATGGCCATTTTCCAAGATGGCCCCCATAGAACATGCATTATATTGACTATACAGTGCGTCCCAGAAAAAAGTATACCCAACTTTGAGGGCCTCGTATAAGGAATTCATACATCATGGGACCATATATTATATCTCATGTTAAAGAGTAACTCATACTCTATTCAATGATATAAAATTCATGTCTGTACTGTCACGAATGACCGAGTATTCATACTTTTAAAAAAATCCTTCGAAAGTGCTTTGTACCAAGTTTGGGTTATTTTGGGTTTAGCTATTTGGGTTTGGCTATTTCAACTTACCAACTTCTTCAACGTGCCCACCTTCCCTCTCAATGCATAAATCGCAGCGTCGTTGCATGTCTTGGACTGCTCGTTATTGCAATTGAGCGCAATTATGCGATTACCAAACACCTCCCGAAGTCAATCTCGAACTGCTACACTCCGGTGTGCAGGGGCACCAAATCCTCGTGTTGCATGGTATCTGCTGACTACAAAAACCTTCTGCTCTGTTGTTAGCTGCACCATTTTGGTTGCATGAGGTATCCCGACACATGAAATCAATGTTTTACTTACTTCTAAGGCACTTGAAATTCAAGGAAGGACACAATGGAAGATCATCAAGTGTTCATACATACCAAGGCAATTGAAAGAGGACTTCATCAAGATAGCATCCCAAGTAACGCTTATCCCTTGTGAATAACTCAGGAAAGCTTACCTCAAACAATGATGATGATTAGGAGCTATGATTTCACTGACAATATACCATGAATATGATTAACATTTTGGTCAATTCTCTTGAGCTACATTTCGCATATATGTTTGCTTAAGTAATGCAAACATTTTTTTTTTAACTTTCATCCGCTTTGCATCATTTTCAGCAAAAACAAAAAAACATGAGGATTATTGAAATGAAAAGTTTTACTTCCGAAAAACTTGGTACAAGGCCCTTTCGACGGATTTTTTCAAAGTTCAAGTACTCAGTCATTCGTGACAGCATTGACATAAATTTGGTATCATCGAACAGAACATGAGTTACTCTTTAACATAACATGAAAAATAAGGTCACATGATTTATGAATTTCTAATACGAGACCCTCAAAGTTGGGTATCCTTTTTTCTGGGACGCACTGATAGGCCCTACACAGGAATGCCTTATTAATTCCCCCATCTAAGTTCAATTGGACAGTCAAGTTGGACATAATGAAGAGAATTGATCGTGCATTAATCTTGATCAAAAGCAATATTTAACATACCTATGTTGCTGATATGTATATATATATACACATGCCTGTAATCATTTCAATGTATCGTTCTGATATATATATTTTTTTTTTTTTTTTTTTTTTTTAAACGACGCTTCTTACTGAAAGTAATATCTTTGGGATGATGCAATATAATGATCTATTAACATCATGCAGCTTAATGTTTAATAAATCAAACTGTGAGGAGGGGACCATGGTCAATATATTCCTCTCCATAATGAAATGTTTGGCATAGCAGTGCTTCAATCCATCTGAATTGCTTTAAAACATTGCACAAACTGCTGTAACAGCGGTTCCATATGCTTGATTATTTGCTCATTGTAGAGCAGATACACTATTTATTATTATCTCTACCTATTACTGTTAAAACAAGATGAGAGTGTGATGATGAAAAAAAACTAATTGAATCAATTGAATGATTATCTTCATTAGAAAAAAAATAATATATATGACTTGCTTCAGTAAGCATAATAAGTTTCTTTCGCAAACTTTTTTTAAAGCTGTAGGCGAAGGTGATATAAAACTCTGTATCTGCTCTAAAACTTAGATAAAGCTAAAACTAAAATTGTACTTTCTTAACTTCAGTGCCCTCTTATTCATTTGATTCATCTCCTACTGGACCTCTGGCAACATTTCTTGCAAATCCTTGTTCGGGCATTTTGACCCTGTTGACAGGTTATGGCACTACATGGATAGAATACTGTACATACAAGGCATGTCTCTACATTGTAGGTACTTGGGCAGCATATTAGATTGAGGATGCTTGGACGAGCTACATGTACATGTACTTCAGCTGAGACTGTAATAGGTAGTAGAGATTTTTGCATTCTGTACCATTAATATGCATCCATAATCGAAAGTCTTTGGGTGTGGGAAATTAGGACTGGGTTCAAGGGTATTCCTCCAGATCCAGGTTTGCAGATAAGCATGTTATGTCTTGTCAGTGAAAGCTTCCATTGTCATGGTGGGAGTGTACCAATGGTTATACTCCTTTCGATCACCATATAATCCAACGTGCCTCTGCCATTGACATGATTAATGTACATGTATTATGGGGTTGCCCATAGCAAGCTCCAATATATCCTACTGACACCATGAACCTGCATCCAAGGATTGTTTCTAATGAGCTTCCACAGAGTTCCCTTTCCAATGCTTAAACATTCCTCCTACTAAATGATGAAAGACCTTGCTCGTGGTTATAATGAAGCAAAAGGATATAATGTCATCTGCGATTACTTGCATAAAACTTCCCTCATCGGTTGCCAGTTTGATGGCTTGCTAGCTGGACAAAAAAGCTGATGGCCTTCTACCCCATATTCTCATCACTACCACCTCTTTTGATATAGGATCACAGAAACCTTCTGGCAGATTGTGTTCAAATTCTCTCATATCTGCTTCATTCCTATTTCCTGAGCAGCATTAACTCACTCTGGATCAATACGGCCATTCACAACATTGACTATAGTTTCTGGATGATCCTGTGACTCAAAAGTCAAGTTCTTAGACAAACCATGCATGGTGACATGTGTTGCCCTATGAGCATGATAATGTGTTTCAATATCGATGAACTTACATGTAGACGTATGACGGCTTCTAGAAACGGGCTCGAAATTTACCTCCGATACCTTTTCTGTTGGTCTTGTCTGCAGATATATAATATGTATTTTCCCGATTGACAAATAGGTCTTGAAGCAGATTTCCACGAACATGCAAGCTCAGGGTCCATGTCTTCATGGTTTCAGGTTTGAGCATGGTTTTGATGATGTCGCTCTTGCCAATTCCATACCTCATGAAGGTACTCTCTACAGACATATTGCTCCAGATACCATAACAGAGCCCTTGATTATGGCGCTTACATGCTCACCTTGCCAGAAATTCCGAAGGACTCTTCCAGACGCTTTCCTTGAGATGTGACATGACGAGTTGAAAGAAAATATTGAGGGATCTAATGTCCAAGACCAACAGATTACATTTACACGAAGGAACATAAAAAAGGTCGCTACTATCCTCAAACTAATGAGCTACAATGCATGTTCCAGAAAAATACCTCGCAGATCCTTTGCATGCAGACTGTCGTCATTATGAAAATCTAGCCTTCACAGAATGTTGATAATGTAGTGGCCCCATAACTTGTCAAAATGCACAAACCAGGGAGGCAAGAGATGTTTCCAGTAGTCCAGTAGAATGAGATGAATCAGATTAATGCACAGGCTTTGTATTAAATATGAAATAAAATTTGACCAATTGCTTTTTGTGGGAGCAGATACACAGTTATATAAAACTTCGGCATTTAGCTGTTAAAGCAAGTGGCGCCTAATGCTAAATGAAACTTATTGATACAAGTGATTATCTTCATGTTGTTTTTTTTTCTTCAAATGAAGACAATCATCGACTTGATTAAATTAGTTTTTCAGCATCATATTATCAGCTTGTTTCAACTGTCATAGGCCTATAGGTAGAGGTAATATTAAAGAGTGTATCTGCTACAATAAGCAAGAATGAATTAAGCGCTTGAAATGATTTTTACAGCAGTTTATGCAATATAAAAGGCACATCCGATGAATTAAAGAACAGTTACGACATGTTAACCTCTCCCCAATCAGGCGGTCAACCATACATGTATGCCCATTCCATATCAGGAAAATTGATTTATTTATGAGGGGCTAAGCTCGGGGGAAAACACTAAAATCATTGAAATAGTGGTCTTTAGCATTTTATCGGGTGAAATTTCCCTGAATTATATTTATTTTGGGGTATAGTTTTTCGGAACATTCTTGTAATAGAGTCCCAAACATGGTTTTATAAACCTGTTATTTTTGGGGTTTCCCCTCCAAAAGCTTGTAATACGAAGTAACTTTATGCTGCTTCCCTTCCAAAAGCTTGTAAAAGGGCACAAGTTTGATGCGGCTTCCCAACCCCAAAAATAACCAAAACAACGAGAAAAAAAAAAACGCGTGATAGGGGTATCTGTCTGAATCTTGAATACGTACACATGTATGTATTTGTTCACTATCCGAGTTTGGGGGGGGGGTGTCAAACTATTAGGGAGTGGTATATTTCCTCCCCTCCTCACAGGTTAATGTAGTATGCAGGCAATCTTTAGCTGCCATTAGATTATTTTATTGCATCATCCCAAACAGATTACTTTCAAAACAAAGGGTAGTACAAAAACATCAGAAGGATACACTGGAGACGAATAATAAGCCATATATACATTTATATCAGCAACATATGTATCTTAAATTTTGCACTTAATCCTGATATTACTTCATTTAGTGCACTATGAATTCTTTTGATTAGGTGTATGCCCATTCTCCCAACTTATCAAAATTAAAAATGGGGAATTAAAATGATTCATAAGGTAAACACGTGTATATAGTCAATTATACTGCATGTTCTATGGTGACCATCTTGGAAAATGGCCGCTTTTGTTATATTTCGCCACCACAACATGCTTGTATCCTCATAATAACCTCAGATTTGGATTCTCCACCTCCTAAAACCCCTATATTCAAGATTTTGAATATTTTAGGTATGTTAAAGTAAGGAAATAGAAAATCCAAGATGGCCGCCGGCGGTCATTTTGGATTTTCGCATATATCTTAAATTGCTCAATGCTGACAGAGCTCCAGCATGTGAATTGTTAAAATAGAAGGTCTCACCAACCAAAATCAGTTTAAAAAAAAAAACTATAACATTCCACTGCACACTTAGGCCAAAAGTCAATGGGCTGACTGCCGGACTAATATGAAGAGTTACATTCCAAAAGGGACTAAATCCACTTTTGATGAAAAAAAATGAGTTATTGATACCAGGACATTATTCAGGTATGTACCCGTCTGTAAACAAAGGATTTTCTTGAATTGTTTATTGCAACTCTAAGAAAATGCTTTTTGAAGTTTTCATTTTCCTTAGACGCCTGTACAAAATCTGTTAAACAAAGGCCACTTTCTCTGAAGTTATAAAAGTGGATTTAGTCCCTTTTGGAATGAAACTCTTCATATATCTGTATATATATATACTATGTTCTAAAATAAATTTTAAACAACAAAATTACTCTCTCAAAAATATCGAAAGATTAATAACCTTACCCAAACCAAAAACAATTTTTTTTTTTTTTTTAAAGCACAGAATATACTACCAGTCAGTTATTCAACGACCTTCCACAAGATATCAGAACAAAAACCAAATATCTGTCTTTATAAAAAGTGTTGACAAAAATTTCCACACATGTTTATGATATAACCCCACCCATCAGTTGTATGTTCGATAACTGAGGGGTCTTCTTCTTCTTCTATTTTTTTTGGTAATTTTTCATGTTGTAATTAGTTGTGGCTGATAGCAGGTTTTTTTTATACTGTATTTAAATAACTAATACAATACAAAAACCAAAAAAAAAAAAAAAAAACAATACACAGGCTCTTTTGTAAGAATAGTCATTTTTGGTCCATTCCAAGTTTGATGAAAAGGAATACATTACAAAAATGCCATACATTATTCTACCACGTGTGCTTACTTTTGTTCCAGTTTAATGGCCCGGTCACAGCTACACGACGCACGGCCAGCGCACAAAAAAAAATATATAGAAAATAAGCTCTGTGCGTCGTTGTGCGTCGAACTTTCTGATGATTTTGGAGAAGGTAATGCGTATGTAGGGCGCTCCAACAGCGCTCCCACAGCGCATACACTGCGCACATATTAAAGTATACACACGGAGAAAATACACAATATTTGCTAATAATGGCCAAATTGCATGTTGCTGAATAGATTTCCCTTCGTTTATACAATTGACATGCTGAAAATGACTTGAATCTCTCAGAAATAGCTGTAAATGGTTTTTAGTGTTTTTGTTTAATCCACCCCCGAATGGGCCGCTCAGCATGCGGAGGAGCTCCTGGCTTGTGACGTCACACCTTGGGCAGCTCGAACAACAGCTAGCCAGCTGATCTGAGCTTGAGCGCGCAGCTTGATGCATGTGCATGCAATGCATGCATATTATGTACTGCACTGTGCATTTAAACGTAAACACATAGGCCTAGCTCGCACTGTATACTAGCTTGCTATAGCTGCTGTGTCTCGGATTAATATGGCTCTTTTCTCACAACTGATTACACCATTGGACAAATCATACATGGTTGTATATCCTTAGAATATCGTGTTTTGAGATATTGTTAACAATTGTGATTATTTTGTAGATTTGAACTTGCCGCGATAGATTTTTGAAGAGTTTGCAATCATGGTAAAAGCATTGCCTTGCTCATTTCTCACCGAGGGGCCGTGAACGATGCGGCCCGTTGGTTGTTGGTGAAGCGTTTAATTTGCCCATTGACATTCGGAGATATAATGCATAAAATTCCACTTAAATTTTGAGTGACTTCATTCATAAGAAGACTTATTCTGTGTTGAATCTATATTGATTTTAATATGATTGTTTCTTTATAATCTGAATCCTCCAGATAAGGTTTTAGAGAAAAATATAATCATTCCACCGTCATGACTTTCCCAACTAACTTACACGGATTAACACTACCATCATTAGTTTGACAAGATGTTCAAGTCACATTTCCTCCAAAATTCCTTATTTATCGAAATTCAATGGCTGAAAGACCAGAAACGTCCATGAAATAAAATCAGTACATATTGAAGAGACAGAATATTTAAGAATCAATTATGTAAGCATTGATTTGTTTGCAATATTTACGGTCTAGTTTTGCTTAATTCTTACACACGCGACAGGATAGCAGTCCGCCAGGAGCGAATGGAATATACAGTCGTCTCTCGTAAGACTGCTGCTTTTAACACGAATTCAAAATCTGTCAAATCCATTGCAACAATGTCGAATCTACAAAATAATGCTATTTCATTCTGAACAATATCTAAAACCATGAAAAAGGGTTCACATATACTGTAACTGAATAACTAAGGAGCTATTCCATCCGAAAGTTTTGACGAATTATTGTTATAGATAACGGATGATAGTATCTCGGGATCTGCACAATAAAATAAAGACTTACAAAACCAAATGAACAATTTCAAGATTATGATAACCTTACAGTATAGGATTACTGGTTATAATAATTTGTCCTGAAACCAAAACTAAAAGTTTGATTTGAACAGTCCATAATGAATTGTTTTTTTCACTCACTCTCGTGCTGAGGATAGGCCTATTTTAATTATATTTTTAATATAATGAAAAAGAATACATTATTGGAACGGAATAACTTAAATATATAGACAAATGGTAGAGGAAAAGTCAGCAAGATATATCATTTGACCAGTTAGTCAGGGCCTGGGGTGAAGCATGAGATAAAAAGAAAGAAAGAAAGTTTTGAAGAATCACAATGTCCAATTTACGCAATATAGCACAGTACAGGGTACGTGCATAGATTTGACACGGTACGGGTGCCCAAGGTGTGACGTCATAATCTCGACGCCCTTGCGGGGTACCGCTGAAGCCTGAAAATGGGGTCCTTCTTTAATGGTGATAACTCCCGATCTAAAAGAGATATTGACAAGGGGTTTAGATATTCTGAATCAGTAAAGATTTTCCGTTGCAGTGGTATGAGTTTAGTTGCAATTAAAAGCAGTTTTGACTCTCCAGTTGTCTACTTTAAAGCATCCAACTAATACACAGATTGCTCCGGCTGTCTACACGAATGACCCACGCAGGCACAGCGCACAACCTGCGAACCAAAGTGGTTACCCCTCACATTGACGGTTTGATTGTTTGCAATGCATTCGCAACGCTTGGACCTACGCACATGTCACGAATGTCTGGCGCTGGCGCTGCGCGCTCTGCGAATGTTTGGTGCTGGTGCTGCGCCCTCTGCGCATATCTGGCGCTATGCCTGCGTTTACATCCATGCGTCGAGCTCGACCAGATAGTTGAGCATGATCAACATTTTCAGACGCGCAACTGCGCACAACGACGAATCAAAAAGCGTTCATCCAGAGCGCTCGACGAGTGAGCGACGAGTGTCAGCTACAAGCCAGCGCAAGACAACGCATTGCCCAAAACTGCTACTTTTTCTGAGCTCTGGCTGTGCGTCGTGTAGCTGTGACCAGGCCATTACCTCTGTGATGTTCATGCTTTTGTTTTCAAGGAGCAATGCCGTATCTTATTGGCCATGAGTCTAGACTAGTTTGCGATTTGAGTCTCTCGAGTCGTGGAGACGTCTCCTGAGTCTTCGGAGAAGTGTGTGGAAATTGAAATAAAAAGACAAAAAAAAAAAAAATAGAATAGTTTTTCCAGTCGCTAACTGCAGTTAACCTGACATCGCCGATACTCTTTTGTCTCTTATTGATACCCAAAATCGTTCGTGACTCCAGTCTCTATAGTCTTGAAGACGTTGCGCGACGTCTTCTGTGTCTCCAGGGAGTCCCCCCCAAAAAAAAAAAACAACAACAACAACAACAACAACAACAACAACAACAACAACAACAAAAAGACTTTGAAAAAAAGCCAGACATGTTTGATCTTTTTATCAGAAATAGTGACTCTTTAGTCTACCAGTCATGTACGAAATTAGTCGGGTGATGAGATGGTGAGACCATTACTTGTTCGCCACTGGAAAATGTCTTTAAATATCAAACATGATAGATATTATCCATTCGTGAGCATGCGCAGCGATGTCGCAGAGACTTTGCCATGAGAGCACTGACTAAAATTTACTCGTAAAGATAATCAAACATGTATAGTCGTTAACTAGACGTGAACTAGACTCATCACCAGTGAGATACGTCTTTAGTGATGTAAAGTTCAGCTGTTTTAGATGAAAAGTAATAAAGATTTCAGGGTTTTAATGTTTCACTTGTTGTGTTTGCTTTCACATGCAGAATCTGCAAACTTGGAATGGGCTGAAATGCAGCACTGCTGTTACATAATAGACCTTTTGTTCAAAACCAATGAAGGGAGAGCAATGAAATTTTCACACAAGTTACCAAAAAGGCTTTCAAAATATACATATCAAATTGGCACAAATTCTTTATTTTTAAAGTTATTTGGCGCCAAATCAGAGTGACTTTTTTTTTTTTGGGGGGGGGGGGGCATTGTATTGTATAGTAGTAATTTGAAAACAATTTACTTATCCCTCGTCGTATAGTTCCAAAAGAAAAGCCTAGATCTTTCCCATTTGTGCAAAGGAGTGTCCGAGTCTTGCTTTCCTTGGAATTGGTGCCAATAAACCAATCAAATTAATACGTTTTCGTCAATCTGGCGTTTGCAATTTATTTTGTCTTTGGGTTTGCTCGCGATTTTTTTTTTGTGTGTTTTGTTTTTTTTTGTTTTGTTTTGTTTTTTTTTTTAGGGAATTTAATTTGTCCTTATTATTATTATTTTTACTTTTTTTTGTTACCTTGCAGCTCCAAATTTGGCTAAAATAAAGTTGCGTTATTAAACATTTCATCATTATTGGATTTATTGCATATTTATTCACAAAATGGATTTACGAGTCAGCGCCATGAATTTCAAAATAACAAAATCGACTGCTGCAAAATTTCGACGAGAATCTAAGTCCATAATTTATTCAGGGAAGAACAATATCATTGTGCTTTCCAGCTGAAGATGTACTTATCAATGGCTCAGTGTTTAGTGCAAGCAAGAGGTCCTGCTACTAACAAAATATTATTATTCCGTCATTATTTCAATGGATTTCCAGTTAAATCATGTGTTTCATCATACCAGAAACTTACTCCAGTCCAGAGTTGTTTTGGAAGTCTTTTCTTATTGTGCGTTGCTATTGTGTGATCCTGTTGTTAAACTTCGTAGGGTCTGCAACTCAAGTCAGCATAGTACATGTGGAATACGGGCCTAGTAGTCTACTTCAATATAACCACATTAAACATCATTCCATATCTATGTATGTATTTGATATCAGAGCTTAACCCTCGTCAATTCAACCCTGACCCTAAGTACAAGTGTTGATGCAGCTTTTGTAATTTCAAAATATTGAGCACGCCCAGTTAGCTGTGGACAATACCGGCTCTATTATGTTTGCGCACGGGCAAATACTTTCAATTGTGTGGCATACATGTAGGGCTGAATCTGCTACTAAGGTATCTACAATGTATTGTACCTGAACTCATAGGAGGCAATCTTTATGTGCTACCAGTTTCCGAGCTGCTCTCTTGTTTTTGCTGACTTTGTTTTTCAAGGAGATTCCATCTTGTCAAGTTTGTCATAAGCTTCGGGTTGATCGGAGGAAAGCGCCTTCTGCAACCTAAAATTGGAATGGAAATAAAGTAAAATAAAAAGAATTGATCTGCAGTTAATCATAATGTAATGGCCTAAACACAACACACAATAATTTTCCTTTACTTATATTAGATGTCAATTTCTGAACCTGGAGGAATTGAAAAAAAAAATCAAATTATATATCCGTGTAGGTACCATGTGTCGCTTTTGAGAAAGAATCATCATGTCATGCTTCAGTGAGTAATGGTTGAGTGCAAAAATGTCATCTTTTGAAGTTCACAAGCCGATTATCACAACTTTGAATAAATGATTTCTGAATCAAATTCACATTTTTCAACATCACTGCACTAGTAAAAAAAAAAGAAAAAAAAGATGCCATATGTGTGTCCTAACATACAATAATAGTTTATGGTCAAATTTCACGGTTGAGTTTATTAGCACTGGGTATATATTGCAAAAACTGCCATTTTTGTGAATTTTATGTCATACATTTAATCAAATATGATTGAATTCCTCTTTTGGGAGTGTATATCGGCCTTTTCTAACAATTTATGGTTGAACGAACGCATAAAATAAGAATAAATGTCTAATTTGGGCGAAAGTGTGTTTTTTTTTTTTTTTTTTTTTTTTTTTTTTTTTTTTTTTTTTTTTTTTGGATTTTCTGAATCTACAATGTGTCATGTGTGCTTTATAAAAACATTGAGCAAAAAGATCAAGTGAAAGTAATAAAAAAGGGATTAGTTTGCCAATGTCTTTGACTCTTTTCTGGCGACTTGTCTCCCATTTTGATGTGATGCATCACAATTTACAGGACAAAAAAAAAAACAAAAAAACACTGATATTCCTTACACTTTAAAGACCGTTGACGGAGTAAATACAACCTTACATCGATTGAAAGATAAGTAGGCGTATAACATAAATACCCCCAAAATAAATTAAATTTTCATAACAGTATTCATAAAAAAAATGTTCGAACCTGAACCAGGCCATCCCTCCCAAGTACTCGTAAAAGTACCCCTATTATATAATGCGGCTGATGACGTCAAAGAAGTTTAAGGGAATGCTACTGCCAGGCATGATTGAGTTTCGCCTTTAGAAAACACGTTTGTATTGCTATGTCAGAACAATAGAATTCTAGCACACATGGGGTCTATTGTTCTGACATAGCAATACAAACGTGTTTTCTAAAGCCAAAACCCTATCATGCCTGGCAGCAGCATTCCCTTAAACTTCTTTGACGTCATCAGCCGCATTATATAATAGGGATACTTTTAAGAGTACTTGGGAGGGATGGCCTGGTTGAGGTTCGACCACTTTTTTAATGAAATACTTTCTAAATGGAAAATGCTTAAATTGGGAATTGTTGTATTAGGAAGAAATATTAGCTTTCGTTTTATATGTAATTTTGGTTTTCATTTCTCGGTCCGGTCTGGGACTTTAAATGGGGATGACTTTAATGATTTTTTTGTGAACTATGATCAGGTATTTCAGTAATTTTATGCACTAAAATCATCTCAATTTATATATTTTTATTTATTTATTTATTTATTTATTTTTATTTTTTTAATTTAATTTAATTTATTTATTTATTTATTTATTTATTTATTTTATTTTATTTTTTATTTTTTTTTGTGGGGGGGGGGGGGGTATGTTAATAAGCTTTGGACATGTGTCAATGATCCTATGGCACTTATTTAAAAATTCATGGTTCAGTAAAGCTCGTGAGACTGGAAATGATATATATATTTTTTTCATGTTAACTTTGAGTAAGCAGCACGATTGTTTTGGGGGAGTACCTCTGAATCTACTTTCACAAAAATCCCGATGTTGCACGCCTCAGTGGGCAAAAGATACAAGAAAATCATGAAAATGAGAATAAAATTTAGTACGATTCAGTGACTTACCGAATATGCCATTTCAATCGAGATCATTAGTTTGTGACCATCCGGAGCTGTGTGTCAAGTTTCATGGAATAACTCGTGGTAGAATGAACAATTATCATTAATGAAAATAGGCCGAATTTCTAAATTTTTAGGTATTGATTTATTCCCCTAGTGACTTTATTGGTTTGTAACCTATTGGTCTACAACCTATTGGTCTACTACTAGTTGGTCTACTTCCATTTGGTCTACAGCCATATGGTCCAATGAACTTTTAGTCTACTAACCATTTGGTCCATTGACCAATAGGTCTACTAAGCGTTTGGTCCACATCCAATTGGTCTACAAGGCGTTTGGTTCACATCCAATGGGTCTACTAGGCGTTTGGTCCAAAACCAAGTGGTCTACTAGGCGTTTGGTCCACATCCAATTGGTCTACTAGGCGTTTGGTCCACATCAAATCGGTCTACTAGGCGTTTGGTCCACAACCAAGTGGTCTACTAGGCGTTTGGTCCACATCCAATTGGTCTACAATGCGTTTGGTCCACATCCAATTGGTCTACTAGGCGTTTGGTCCACATCCAATTGGTCTACTAGGGGTTTGGTCCACAACCTATGGGTTTACTAGGCGTTTGGTCTACATCCAATTGGTCTACTAGGCGTTTGATCCACATCCAATTGGTTTACTAGGCGTTTGGTCCACATCCAATGGGTCTACTAGGCGTTTGATCCACTTTTATTGGATGCATGTACTAAGCATCCTTGTTTTCTTAGCAATTGGTCTTCTAATTGGACTACTAATTGTATCTGGTATAGGCCTACGACCATACACACAAAAAATAAAATATTGGTGGTCTTCCTTTCTTTTGGTCTACAAGTTATATATCTACGGGCCGATCGAGCGATCTCACCCTACCCCTATTGCTCTCATGTTATGGTGACCTTCTTGGGGGGGGGTGGAGGGGTGGTGTTGAAAATTTGTTTCATTTTGATGAGGATGAAGAAAAAGAAACACTAAAAATGTTTCGTTTTCAGCTTCAATCGTAAAGAATTTGCTCGTGCTTCGCACTTATATTTCTTTAAAGCCAGTATGAACTTGGAGGAACTCTCCTCCAAGGCTTTGTATACCACCACCTCAAGTCCTCAACTGCTGGATTCTACCAGATTTTAACCCATAATGCAACATCCTGAAAAGTGTAGTCTTATAATTCAGGCCCATTTGAATGAAAACACACTTTTTCACTACTCAATGAATTCACACCATGATAATTATATTGGCAAGTGTCAAAACACATACTTTTCCCCTCAAAACATTGAAGATTCCGACTACAAATAATATTGTTGGTTTATTTTTTACACCGTTTTGTTAATAGTTATCTCAAAAGGTATACTTTAAGACTAGCTATTTATAACACGCAGTCAAAAAGTATTTGGGTGTAATCATGAACAATCGTATGTCCTGGGATAACCATGTTGCGTTTGTGATCTCTAGAGCAAATCGTTTACTTGGCCTGATAACCAGCCTAGCCGCGGGTCTTTCATCGGTGGCTGTTTTCACCCTCTATAAGAGTTTGGTCCTCCCAATTCTCGAATATGGTCTTCCCGTTTGGACACCGCACAAAGTGGGCTCTATCAATAGACTTGAGTCGATTCAGCGCAGAGCAACGCGTCTCGCTTTGAAGCAACGACGAGGTCAAATGCCCTACGAGCAACGCTTGCAAATACTGAACTGGAAATCTCTCAAGTTAAAAGGACTTACTTAATCCTAGTGTTCATTACTAAATGTCTGTTCAAATATATCCAGTGCCCTGTAGTGAACTCTCATGTTGTGATGAACCCACGTCATTTAGATAACCTTAGATTCAAACATCTTTATGCACGTAAAGATGGACTCCATTTCTGTGCAATTCACCAGTTCCCCAGGCTTTGGGACTCACTACCTATTGACCTTAGGAACTCACTCCTTACTGTATCTTTTGGGACATGGTGCAATCACTTGAATTCCCATCTTGTTGATGTACCTTAGGTAATGATTCGGTTTGACACTTGCATCTATATCTACATGTATTTGTAGTTTTAAAGGGATACAAAATGTATTTTATCGGTATTTTATTTTATCTTGTGCATCAAGTTTAGCTAGATATCTTTATAAATGTTTTTAATGACCAGATAGCACTGATTTAATGGCTGACTGGTTTCAGTCGTTCATTCATTCTGATTCTGGTACATTGTCAAGGTTAGGATGGGGTGGGTCAATTTGCTCGTATATCTATATTTTATAAATGTTGTTTTAATGACCAGATAGCTTGATAAAAAAATATCAATTTGCACACAGTCATCATAGTTATGTTTTGGTGATCTTGTGACTGACTCA
The DNA here is from genome assembly GCA_940671915.1 of Paracentrotus lividus. NCBI lineage: Eukaryota > Metazoa > Echinodermata > Echinoidea > Camarodonta > Echinidae > Paracentrotus > Paracentrotus lividus. Next base: position 121,583 of record CALNVZ010002059.1, on the reverse strand, counting down.
TTCCATCTGAATTAAAATACAGTGTTAAAATTTAGATGGGGTTTGTCAGCCATGGGTTAAAGGGGAAGTTCACCCTGGAGCTTTGTTGGTTTTGGGGAGTGCGGAGGGGTAGAGGAGGAGTATGAGTGGGGGTTTGGGGAGGATCGACCAGGGAATGGCAGAGTTGTGTAATGTGTGGGGTTTTGGTTCTGTGACGTTGCGTGCGAGCGGCTCTCCCATGTGTTGTGTAAGTAGATTCCATGAATTTGTCTTTTTTCGTGGTTCTTGATGGGGAGGGGGGGGGGGGGTGGGTCGGTTTGGTGGAGGCGTGTGGTGTGGACATGTGTTTGATGATGTGTCGGCCGCGCGGATGACACAGTTGATTTTCTTTTGAAAAAGTGGCACTTAATGGAATTTGCACTGCATAGCACGTGGGAGGGCTGCTCGCGCGTGGCGTCACAGAGTCGAAACTTTGAATAGTCATGACTTCATTATTTGTTGGTTGATTTTCTCCGGACCTTCGCTCACATTTTGCTTTTATTTTTCTGCATTTTCTGGAACCAGTGAGGTTCCAGGGTGAACTTCCCCTTTAAGTAATTTTGCTACATGTATAATCATTAGGTTGAACCTATTAGGTACCACATAATCTTTAATTTGTTGAATGTTCATGAACACATTTCATGATGGCTTCATGGAAGCCACCAACATTTCTTTATTTTTTTAAATTTATTTTTTTGTTATTTGTAACATTTCAAATATTGTGGTTTATCACTTGTATTTGCATGTATTTGTAATTTTAGAGGGGTAAGTATTTTATCGGTATTTTATCTTGTGCATCAAGTTTAGCTAGATATTTTTATAAATATTTTTAATGACCAGATAGCACTGACCAAGTAATACTACTATACAGTGTGTCCCACAGAGAATGCTAGTGGTACTGTGGATGGGTGTAGTGTCGGAGTTGCAACATTGTATTGGTTGTGGCTCTACATCCCTGAACTGCCGTTCGTTTCCTGCAGATAGATGGGGTTTTGTGTCATGTGGTCCGATAGTCACATAGATGTGAGAGTTTGTTCATCGCACATCGGGAGACCTCTCCCTCCAAGTTTTGTGTTCAGAGGTGCCGGGTGTGTCGAATGGAGGAGATCCGGGTTTGATCGTTGATGATGCAAAGTGTTTCGGTGGTGATTGTGAGGTTTGTGTCGCTGTGACGTGCGGCTCATTGCCATTCTAGCGATGTGTCTCTCAGCTCGCCAATGCCGCGCATCGCTGGGCCCCATTGTTCTGAGGGGGTCTTGCAGGGTTGTGGGTGTTCGCTTTTGTGCTCCTTGAGATGCGTTATATTCAAGATACTAAGAGGAGGCCCAACTTTGGTCGTCGGTGGGCGTGGAGGTGGAGCACTCACAATTTTGCAGGACATTTTCGGAGCAGTGGGGTTCAGCGATGCGTGGTGTTGGTGAGCTGTGAGACGTGTCGTTGGAGTGGTAGTGAGTTGCACTTTACAGTGATGTAAATTTCATAGATACTACTGAAGTGTTTTTCAAAGTATTGATGATCGGGCTTGGGTTTCTTTTATTCGACACATCCGGTGCTACTCATTACAAGCTTGGATGGAGGGGTTTCCCGATGTGTGATGACAAAATGCTCGTATCTTTGTGATTCTTGGACCATATCACATGGAATTTCATCCAGTTGTGGAGAGCGAATGGTGGTTTACGGGTGTGGAGTTGTAGGCGGTATGGTTTTGTGATTTTGATGTTGTACCCATCTAGAGTGCCATTGGCATTTTTTGTGGGACTCACTGTACATACACATCCTTCATAATTATGTTTTAGTGATTCTATGGTTGACTGGTTTCATTTATTCATTCATTCTGATTTGGGTACATTGTTAAGATCAGATAAGGGGAAAACTGATTAGTTTATCATATTTGATACAATCTCACCTCTTTTTTTCTTTTTTTTTTTTTTTTGATAATAATTTTAAGTTATGAATGTTATAAATTGTCATATCACATAAATTGCAACACTGGAATTGCCTGGCCAGGATATAGGTTAGGGCGGTCCGCGGACTACAGTTATTTAGTTCACTTTGCTCAATGCCTGGCAGCCCAGCCAGGTGATTCCAGTGTCTTTATATTTTTGTGTTCTTTATATCGATTTGTTTTTAAATGCAATCAATTTTATTTATATTGTATGTCATCTTTCTGCCGAATAAAATAATAATAATAATAATAATAATAATGAGAGTGTTGCTCAGTTCGCTCTCGCTTTAAAATGCACCGTTTTCAGGTTAATCGATACAAAATACGCCCGCCTCCCTTCACTGTACTATGACATTTTGAAGGATGCAACATATCTTATTAGAGGTAAATGCTGTAAATAAACAAACATGCACGTATTCTGGGGGGGGGGGGGGCTCGGTGCCCGTCAAATTAACATTAACAAATTGAGTAAAAAGTAAAAGGATTAAAAAGTAAAAGGATTAAAATACATTTTTATACCGCGATTGATCCCTACGGCTGATGTATGACGGCGTAGCCCCAATTTTAAAATTGACCTGTTACTGATCGAGGGGACTTCAATATAATATTTTCTTTGCCCCTCCCCTATTGAAGAATTGATACAACACATGGTTAGTGGATTAATTATTGGTTGTAGACCAACTGGTGAGTGGACCAATTGGATGTAGACCAACCGGTGAGTGGACCAATTGGATGTAGACCAACTAGTGAGTGGACCAATTGGATAGACGAGGAGGTGTGTGGACCGATTGGGTGTAGACCAAATGGTTAGTGGACGATTAGGGTTTAGACTGAATGTAGGTTGACGTATTGGCTAGTGGACCAATAGGTTGTAGACCAACCGATGAGTGGACCAATTGAATGTAGACCAACTGGTGAGTGGACCAATTGGATGTAGACCAACCGGTGAGTGGACCAATTGGATGTAGACCAACTAGTGAGTGGACCAATTGGATATAGACGAGAGGTGTGTGGACCGATTGGGTGTAGACCAAATGGCTAGTGGACGATTAGGGTTTAGACTGAATGTAGGTTGACGTATTGGATAGTGGACCAATAGGTTGTAGACGAATAGGTTTATTACCACTTTATTTACAGAGGTTTAACAATTTGTGAAATTTGGCATAAATTAATTGTTAATTTTTGTCCAGTTTACTGCGATTTTTTCACGAAACTTGGCACAACGCTTCAACTGATCTCTAACTAAAATAAGCGAACGCCAAAATATGTATGCGATATTTCACTGAACCGCGACAGAGCCCTAAACTTTCTTCTCATTTGTAAGGTTTTCCTGCATCTTGTGCACACTGAGGAGTGAAACATCGGGATTTTTGTTAAATTAAATTCAGAGGTACTCCCCAAAAACAATCGTGCTGTTTAATCAAGGTTAAAAAAAATTGAATTTTATTCCATACACGAATAGGAAAGGCCACAGGATCATTGAAACACGTTTAAAGGTAATAATAATAATAATAATAATACATAGCATTTAAAGTTCGCTATCTATCTAGTTACCTATTCAGAGGCGCTGATGGTAGTGCAATGACGGGATTGGATTCATCTAAAATGAGATGAGAACGAATGTGTTTTAAGATCAGATTTGAATGATTCCAAAGATTCAGCATTGCGCATACTGGAAGGAAGAGCATCCTAGAGAGCAGGAGCACTACTAGCAAAAGCCTTTTCACCAAATGAACATTTAATTCTACGAGGTGTCAACATTCCGGTACCCGAAGATCTCAGAGTTCTGGTTAGGAAAGTATTCCGAAATAAGGTCGTTAAGATAGTGGGGAGCACTACCATTAACATTTTTCCAATATCTTAAATATTCATCAATATCTTAAATTTGATCCGTTCCACCACAGGCAGCCAATGAAGTTCCATAAGAACAGGCGTTATGTGTGCATATTTAGATGTTTTACTGAGAATTCGGGCAGCGGCATTTTGCACTCTCTGTAACTTCATGATTTGATCACTGTTTGAATTATCCAGCAAATCATTGCCACAGTCTAAACGAGAAATGATATACAAATGGGTAATGGATGAAGTTACTTAGACATTGACATCTTGACAATATTAATATTTCGATTTTGGAAAAAAAAGTTTCTACATGTTTGATTTACTTGAGCGGACATTGACGTCTCAGAATCAAATTGAACACAATGATTACGGACATTACATTGAGCATTTATACGGGAGTTACCCAATTTCAATGAATGACATTGAATCTTAGACATTTGTTTACGTGATCCAATGATTATGATTTCACTCTTATCATCATTTAACTGTACTTTATTACATACCATCCAAGTTTTCAAATCAGGTATACAAGCTTCCATACGAGTTATCGCATGTACCTCACTATGACGGTCAGACGGGCTAAATGACGTATACAACTGTGTGTCGTCTGCATAAAGATATACATCGATATTATACGACCTAGCAATATCTGCAAGCGGAGCTGCATATATACTAAAGAAGGACAGTCCTAACACCAAACCCTGGGGCACACCATATTTAACTTCACATACAGAAGAGTAAGAATCATGTATTTTAACTCTTCGTGATCTGAAATTCGAATAAGAACAGATCCATGACAGTACTGAGCCTTCGACACCCCGTTCCCTGAAACGATCATTAAGAAAATCACGCTCGATTGTGTCAAAGGCTGCGCTAAGGTCGAAATAAAAAAAAAAAAAAAAAAAAAACTTCTTGAATCTAGATATATCATTATGAACCTAAACCAATGCTGTCTCGGTACCATGATTTTTCTTATATGGAGACTGCAAAGGCTCTGTTAAAATATGAAGATTAAAATATTGTTGTAACTGACTTGCGACAACCCTCTCGAGAATTTTAGAAATGAACTTCAGATTTGACACCAGTCTTTAATTTTTAGAACATTTTTGTCAAGATTTGGTTTCTTTAAAATTGGCACTACCACCGCTTCCTTAAAGGTGTTGGGGAAGATGCCACTCTCGAGAAACTTGTTAACTATGGTTGTGATATAAACATAAACCAAAAAAAAAAATGTTATTGAGACGATTTTTTTTTAGTGCATAAAACTACTGCAATACCTATTCATAATTAAAAAAGGCTTATTTTTGGTTGTTTGATGTATTAATTAAGTTATTTATTTATTATCAATTCGGCAATATTTCAATATACAATTAGAATACAACAATAAATAAATGAAGACAGAACCTTGGATGGAAAAATGTAACTTAGCTGCCTTGGTATGGGAAAAGCTAACTTGATACTACTATGACCCGAGGGTCTCCCTCCCCGACAAAGCCACATGTACCCAAAAACTGGTCTGTAATAATAATAACTAATAGAACATTAAATACAAGATATGTACAGAGTATCATATTTATTTCAAAAAATGGTATTACACAATGAAACCGGAATTATAGTTAAGAACGTGCATAAAAGTTGTTATAGATATGAAGTATCATTAAGAATCGGAATTGATGGATATATATAGTTAATTCGTGAAGATAAAACTGAGATTAAGATTGATATCAAAAGAAGTGATGGTTTGACTGCACGGGGGAAAGTATTGTTTAAACTCGACAAAGAGTTTACGAACAAATTGTAAACCTGGTACATTAAAAAGTACAGTTTATTTCTTTAGTAAACAATAAATAAATTTAGAGCGGAGAAAACGAATTTCGACATGATTTATAATGTGGGGTGAGAAAATTGGTAATATACACATTAGAACATATAAAACCGTACATAATTAATGATATTATCATGAAGTATTATCATTAATCGAAATTGACAATGAAATTATAAACCTGAAAATGAGATTGCACACTGTAAACATAAGTTAGTCATTTTGACTAATAAAAATTAGTCCTGCCCTATCTTATGCCCTATCTTATCTTAATATCTTATGCCGTAAATTAGAACACTATGGTGTTCGAGGGATAACTCTATGCTGGTTTAAAAATATTACCTCTCAGACAGATATCAATATATTAATTATGGAGGCCATAATTCTTGTAAAAAAACGTACAACCTGTGGTGTCCTCCAGGGGTCTGTTTTAGGGCCCACATTGTTTCTAATATATATTAATGACCTGCCGAACTCAACAAATTATTTCAACTTTCGACTCTTTGCTGATGACTCAAATTTATTCCATACTTTCCCTCCTGGTATAAGAAATATTAATTTAGAAGAAGTTACTGTGCAACTGGAAAAGGTATCTAATGCGGCGGTCACAACTCGCCGTACCATCGACGTGCAACTCCCTACGATGGATTTCGTAGAAAATTCGTGCAGCGGAGGTACCTCGCAGGTACAATGCATGTACGACGCGCAGGAAGTTTTTACAATACCCTTACTATAGAATTGCAGGAATCGCAGAAGTTGAATTAGGACCTGTGCGTGCATTGAACATACAACGCAGGCTACGTCGATGGCACGTGCCCCGTAGCCTACGACGACTTGTGACCGCCGCATAAGTGGTGCAACGCAAACAAACTTACTATAAATCTGTCCAAAACAAACTATATGCTTATTACAGGGAGAAGACAAACAATTGAAACGCTACTACTACTACTACTAGATCGATGGCAGAATAGCATTTAGCCTGTGCCATCTCGGGCTCCATGAACATAATTTCTCCAAACAAATCTATCTTGCATGACTGTTTGTAGTTCCTGGTTGCTAGAAAGTCCCAGTATCTTTTTTTGGTTAAAAGTATTCATTCCTAATACTCAGGCAGAACGCTCTCTATGTCTTATGCCTTTGTTGGTTCGCAAAGCGATGCAGGATTGGACAGTAAGAGTTCGAGAGTCTGGCTCATGGCCTAATCAGTCTCCTCATACGAATTTACGTATACTCGTCGGTAAATTGGTCATTAAGGATTTACATTTCTACAAGTCATACCAACAACATTGAGCGCTACCTCAGCATACGTTGTACAACTCGCATCACAAGTGCTTTTCAGTTTGTGTCCAGGTTTCAGACCCATAAAGTAACACAGATTCAACTGTTGCTACAAAAAGCCTTCGCTTTAAGTTGTCATTTAGTGTAGATTTCAACAATTTTATCATCCTGTGTAAGGCAACCCATGCAAGTGCCCGCCTCATTTTAATGTCATGTTCAGTTGAAGAGATCCATGATCCTAAATATTTAAAG
>CALNVZ010002059.1:99757-113409 GCA_940671915.1 Paracentrotus lividus | reverse complement strand
TAAGGGTAGACCAAACACCTGGTAGCTCTCCTTCATCATATGCACGGTTTATAATTTCAAGAATTAGTTCATCAATGGGAACATATTTTGAAACACATGGTGACGTAATCATAGGGAATACAATTATTAAGGAAGTTGAAGCTGCATCATTTATTGGAGTCATTATTGACAAACACCTGACCTGGAAAGAACATATTCAAAAAGTCAACAAATGTATTAGAAGAAAAATTGGTATTTTGTACAGACTCAAGTTTTTTATTCCTAGACAAGTGTTAGTAATGCCGTATAAATCACTTATACAACCCTATATCACTCACGGTATTGAGGTATGGGGTAGCACTTATCACACTAACCTACAATGCTTATTCCTAAGTCAAAAAATGGCGGTACGTGCAATCACATTTAGTACATTGGACGCAAATTCTAAAATGCTTTTTTAAACAACTTAACCTATTGAACATTTTCCAGTTGCACAAGTTATCTATTTGGGGTCATCCCGATAGTCCGCGGGTCCGTTAGTCCGCGGGTCCGATAGTCCGCGGGTCCGTTAGTCCGCGGGTCCGATAGTCCGCGGGTCCGATAGTCCGCGGGTCCGTTAGTCCGCGGGTCCGATACTCCGCGGGGGGGGGGGGGGGGGATGGTGATGTACTCTGAAGGTTCGTTATTCCGAAAATAGTAAAAGGTTCGTTAGTCCGAAAAAGGAAAAAGGTTCTTTAGTCCGAAAATAAAAAAGGGTTCGTTAGTCCGAAAATGAAAAAAAGGTTTGTTAGTCCGAAATTGAAAAAAGGTTCGTTAGTCCGAAAGTAGAAAAAAAGGTTCGTTAGTCCGAAACTGATTATTAATCTGTGGCGAAGCCGGGAAAATCGAAAGGGCAACTGAATAATTGACTACCCAATAATATCCGCCCCGTCTTTATTTCATGAAGAAGTTATGTCGAAAAAAAAAAGCGGTGAGTTCTTCCGATAAAGAATAAGTTTTGCTGATAAAGTTTTTTTTTTAATTCATTTTATAAATGAATACGGGACGGATACAATTGCGGAATCAATTATTTTGTTATTGAGTGATAACGGGACAATTTTAGAAACGAAACTTATTCTTTACGGAAGAAGTCGCCGTCGATAATTTTGTGAAATAAAATTCTCCCGCAAATCAAAATTTAAACACAGATGCTGTTAAATTAATGACACCCCCCCCACCCCCAAAAAAAAAAAAAAAAAAAAAAAAAAAACCTTATCTGGAGGTTATTCATGGGTGATCAAAGCACAGTCCCCAACATTCTTAATCCATTCGTTGTATCATTGGCCTACCATGGCTGGATATCATAACGTCAAAATGAGATGTACTATTATATCAATTTCCGTAAAATATAACTCTAACTATTTTCGGAATAACGAACCTTTTCTATTTTCGGACTAACGAACCCTTTTTTCTTTTTTTCGGACTAAGGAACCTTATTGTATTTTCGGAATAACGAACCTTTTCTATTTTCGGACTAACGAACCCTTTTTTCTATTTTCGAACTAACGAACCTTTTCCATTTTCGGACTAACGAACCTTTTTTCCATTTTCGGACTAACGAACCATCAGAGTAACCCCCCCCCCCCCCTGCGGACTAACGGACCCGCGGACTATCGGGCTGTAGCCATCTATTTGTACCTTCATGCATGACCTTGTTTATAATAATCTACCATATACACTTACCAGATATTGTTCTTTAATACAACATGGGCATAACACGAGACAAAGAGAAAATGAGAAACTTCATATACCTAAATTCAGATCAAAGCAGGGACAATTTTCCTTAACGTATACAGGTACGAGCTTTTGGAATGATTTACCATTGGTATTAAGGAAAACATTATCAAGATTTTATTTTCGCAAACTTTTGAAAGAATATTTACTCAAAGAATAAATCAATCATGAATAAACAGGTAATTTTGCACCTGCAGTTACAAATTAGTTTTGCAAAGTTTAGGGACTTATTTAACATTTAGTACACTATTAGACTACAAATTTATCATGATTATAATGACATGTTTTAAAATTGCATGTGCATGTATCTTATATTGTAAATACCTTCTGTTTAACCATTGTAAATATCTAATTATTGTATTCTGTAAGAACATCAGGTATCAGACTCGATTGGCATAGTCATGCTATTTTCTGATCCCCTTTTTATCCTTATATTACATCTCTGTATATCAAATGCCATGTAAAAATGTGAATGTATTTTGATGATGTTAATTGAATGGGTAAATAAAGTTCAAGTATCAAGTATCAAGTATCTATGTCTCAAATGACTAATTGTAATGAGTCAGACAACCCAGATGGCTAAAATTAATTTGTAAGGCAACACCAAATATTAGTCAAATGTGACCTATTTTAGCTGGTCATCTGACTAAATCCAAACACATCTGAAATGACTAAACGTTAGTCATCCGACTTTTCCAATTAGTAATTTAAAATCACGAATTATCACATTAGTCACATGCATAACTAAGGCTGCATTTTATGTAAAAAAAAATGAAAAATGAAAACAACTAAATCTCTTTTTTATTAAAAAGGAAAAAAAATATTTCAACATAATCGGGCTGTACATAATAATAATAACAATAATAATAATAATAATAATAATAATAATAATAAAAAAATAATAATAATAATAGTAATAATAATAATAATGGTCTTTATTATCTTCTTTTTATTATTCCTCCAGTGATGTTGGAGATCAGCAACTGGCGTTGGGTATTATATCCTTAGGCGGTTTTGAAGGTAATTGGAGATTGGAGTTAGTTACTGTCTAAAAGATTGAGCCGAGTTGTGTGTAGCTTATATAGGAAATTTAGGATGAGGATATTTATTGAATTTTTGGCTTCCTGTGCAAGATTAGTTTCTGGAAGAAGTAGGACTGTCGTAGTGAAAGGAGCTGGGGTCGCTGGGTTTAGACTACTAGAGAGCCAAAACATAGATTGAAAATGGTTTCTCATTGGGTCCAACGTTTCTCCTTCTTTCGGAGATATCTCCACGTTAAAGGCCCTCGCAAGTCGGAGATCGTGGGGAATGCGCGTTTTTCTTGAGCTCCATTGACTCATACACAATCTACAGTGAGGCTTACGCAAGGGTCGGCCTACTGGGGATTAACATTCGGACAGCACGAACATGACGAAGTTTACCGAATTCAGTCAGTCAATAGGGTCAGTAGCTTCGGATTAGTTTATAGACTGTCAACGGGTCTCTTCGTATTAATTCAAAGAGAGGACTTGTATAATACTCCATTTCAAAAACAAAACATAGGTTAGATTAACTTCGGACTTCTGGTTAGTTAGTCTAGCCATGAAGGATTAACCGGATTAGCTCCAGACGGGTTGGCGCTGAAGATTACGCAACACGCCTCAGGCTCTGATTGGAATGTTATCATTTCACCCGAGATAAGGTGAATTCCCCATGTTTTATCAATTATACGTCCCTTTAATAACAGTTCTGCTGGTATCCGTTTACATCAGTTTGACATTAAAACAAAATAATAATAATATTAATAATATTAAGCATTTATAATGCGCCGTCTATCTAGTAAAATATTCAGAGGCGCAGCTAATATTATTACCCGGCTATAGCCAAAGCTGCTCTGATAAAGGGCGCTTTAAGCATTCGAGGAATTTCTTCCTACCGGTACCCATTTACCTTACTTGGGTCAAGTACGGCAAATTTGCAGGTTGACACCTTGCCGAAGGATGCAAGTAAAATAACACCAAAAGTCAAAACTGAACAACAAATAAACAAATAATTTGGGATTAAAAACACAAAAAAAATGCCTGGACATAAATTTTTAAAAGCAATTAGAAACTTTAAATATAAACTTTTACTGTAACAAATGACTTGTTTATATTGGTCAAAAACATCAGCAATGACTTACCTAAACTAGTCATCTGTGACTTAACATTAGTCTTGGCTGAGGTAATTAAGTCACTGAGACTGGACTAATCTAAATTAGTCGTTTTTACTAATTTATAAGCACCAATAACGAACTTATCCCTTTGGCTGCGACGGGCTTCTACAGAAGCCGAGCGAGGTGTTCAGTCTGCGACGACGGGCTTCTACAGAAGCCGAGATATTCCTAATATATTGACAAACTTATTCAGCTTTTCACAGCTCTTTGGGGCTAAATTCTTGAAGAATAGGACAAAGATATATTCATTTTGAACATCCATTAAAGAAATAACCAAGTTACGTGGAAAAAAATCGAGAACAATTCACTTCATTTCAAACATTACCATAATTTTTTACATAAGAAATTCCCGATCTTAACTTTTGGCGTACGCGTACGCGTCCGGAGGGGAAGAAATAATCAAATAAAGCTAGCTCGAGAGGAGAAATGCGAGAGATAAAGATTGAGAATGAGAAGAAGGGAGAGAATAAAAAGGTTAAGGGGTAAACAATGTCATTATTATAGATATATATACAAATTTAGTTGTATGGAGATTAAGCCTGTCATTTTCCGATTCTCGCTAGGTTATATATACTTATCAAGATAAGAGAGGGGTTGATTATCTGACATTTTCTTCAACTATTTTGTTGTAATAATATAATGATGTAATGAATGTAAGTATGTCAAATGCAGTAGGTATTATAAGTTAAAAGTTCTCAATTTTATTTTCAAACTTACACCTGCGCTTTTAATGAATGGGACTTAGTCAAAGGTGCCATTGTCCAGAGGTGCGAAGCCGGCCGCTTGATCTTTAATCCTATTTATGAACTAAGTTGAAAGAAACAGGACTCTTTTCAAGTGCTTATTCAGTTGGCTTATCGATCGAACGCGCGTGCTGCACATGCGTTACGCATTTTGCAGTGTGAATCTACTGGAAAGGAAGAAAGCGGAACTTTCTGCCAAAATTCCTGTTTTTCTTTACCAAATAACGCGTCTTATATTTGGTTTTGATGACTATGCTTACAGTGTTAGATAGAAAAATTGTCTGCCCTGTCATGTTTCATACTACAAATCATGAAAATGACCGAGTTAATGCAAGGGTAATGAAAGCACGAAACATGACAAATTTCTATAACATTGTAAGTGTACAAGAAATCGCTCCGCCGCAGGGGTAACAATCGCGTTTCACAGGCCCGCGCTCAAAGGGTTATGTTTACAGCGCATGTGTTTTATAGAAAAAAAGTAACTGACTGCAAGAGAAGTTGAATGTTGTTGTTGATATACAAATATCACAAGCATCAATACCAGTATAATCACTGTAAATTCAAGGTACCAGAACATTGAATAAATAATGTTTGAGAACTGGTAGAATATTTAAATACAATTAAAGACGTTGCACAGTTATGTTTCTGCGCATCTTGACCGCGCATCCTGGGCGCGCATTATTTACTACGTCACAATGGAAAAATATTCAGCGCTCATGGGCGATCCAGGGCTCAAAGAGTTAAAATAATGGAACTTTATAAATATGTTATTTATTCCTTTTTTTTTCTTCATTATTTACCTACTTACAGAGATATGTAAAGCATTCATGTTGGTGCATATTCGTGTTATTCCAGAGATTGCGATGGATATGAAATGAATTGTGAATGTTTAGGAGCAGGATTTTGAATAAGTCAAAATTTAGGTAGAGTTTTAACATTTTTGCGTATTTTGGGCGCCGCGTTTCGGTGGTTTTTAAGTCGACTCGGCACAATTACAGCGCCGATATTTTGAAAACGAGCACATTGACTCCCATTTTTAAGTGTTCTTACTGTTTTAGTTTATATTCCTCTACAACTTGGCAAATTTTGATGAAATTGACATGGATTTTGATGGTTCGAGAGCATGATTTTGAATTAAGTGTAATATAGATTGGATTCTGAGACTTGTTTGACGTTTTCGGCGTGCTTTTGTGGTTTTCAAGCCAATTCGCAACTATCCGTGCTCCAATAGCTTAAATATAGAATATTTCTACCCATCGAATGAGTATGTATTCCTCAACGACTTTGCAAATTTCGTTGAAAATGACATGGATTTTGAATGTTTGGGAGCATGCTTTTGCATCAAGTGTAATTTTTAGTGGTTTTTCACGGTTCTTGGACGCTTTCGGTGCGTTTTTGTGATTTTCCAAGCCAATTCGCGAGTATTCGGGCGCCGATAGTTCGAAAACGAGCACGTGGACCCCCCCTTTTTTTTTTTAAAGTTTCTACATATATATATATATATATATGTCTTATTTTTCTTGAGAGCCACCTCAGAAATCCCGAAATCGCGCCTCTAATCCAATATTCTGTTCTTTCAGATAGTAATCTAAAATAAAAAGTGGCACATTGTGATGAATATTCATGTTTAAATGGTTTGTTATAAATATTCATGTTGCCAAGGGGCCTTGCGTGCAGATTTTTAATAAAGAGAGACGTATAAGTTTTCAAGGTAATTAAACATTGTGTATTTCTCGTTTTATTTGTAGATGTACTATTCAAAATTTGACGGAAGTACATAATATGGGGGCTTGTCCAAACGACTATCAAGCTGTTTTTTGAGTTTTCAGCCTCATAAAGCTGAAATGCGGTGCCGAACTTTGCACTTTCGATTTCTGTTTGGTTGGAACTGGTTGTAGTCCCAACCGATCATTTTCGTGTCGTGTGTTGACAATGACTCGTATCATACAGTTGCTGGTTGGTTGATGTGTGTTTGACAGTGCATGAGTTGCTAATAAAGAGAAAGTAGCATATAGATCTAGTTTACAATACCTACATGATGGCAGATTTTGACGTTGATAAGTTCATGAGTGAACAGATGTCTATTGAAAGGCTACAGGCGTTGCGCAAGGTTGATTTGAAAGCGGATGAAGTTATCGCTAAATCTTGCAGGTAATAAAAGCAAGGCCGAGCTAGTCGATTTGATATCAGCACATGTAGATGAAACTAGTCTAACTCTGAACAATGCACAAAAATCACAAGATGCTAATGGAACTAGCAATGATGTTGTTTCTGGTCAGTCGACCCATGATGATGTTGCCTTAAAGTAGAATTAAGAAGGCGATCCCAAATAATGAGATATTTACATTAATAGCACCCTTATGACCCTAACTTAACTCTGAGAGACGTTTTAACCCCCCAAAATAAGTTTAGAATAGTAAATTTAAACGATTTATCCCTAACCCTGGTATCCGTCATCACTCCGGCGATGCGTACTGAGACTAGTGTTCTAGTAAGGTGACGTCACGGCCGGGTATTACGGCGATCGAGAAAGTAAACAAAGCTGGCAGCGCAGTTGATTGTGTGTATACAAGACAATTATGAATGAATTTACTTTCGTGTCAGAACTTTTATTTTATCGTTATGATATTGTGTGAATGATTTTTAAAAAGAAATGATAATAAAGAAATGTCACATAGCCAATGATATGTCTCTATAGTGTTACGAAATTCTTATTTGTAGCGCTTTAAGTTGATTTTCCGGCCTTGTCTTCGGGGGTTCGTGACACCGCGAATCAACGTCAAAAGTGAATGTGTATCATATCAGTGCATCAGTTGGTGTTCATGTGCGGGAAAAACTTGTGAAATCGAAAAGATTAGAAGTAGATATCTGGCCGTACTTATTCTCCAATATATGTAACTGCCCTCAAAATGATGCAATAGATCTAAATATTAATTTCAAGATAAATAATATGACATTTGAGCGAGATATTCTCACCGGTCAAACACGTAGCGGCCGACGCTAATCGTGCTATTCGTCCGGTTGTTTAATATTCATCCGCGTGTGATGCGGCGCTTGAAGAAGAAGAAGAAGAAAAAAAAAAACAGTCGCCAGCGGAATTGGTCTGCGCTGCGCTTCAGCTTCATCATCTTCCATAAAGTCTTCAAAGTCCATAGAAAGGTCATTTTGATCTAAGTCTTCACTAACTTCAGCCATTCTTGGGTATTTATATTTTGTCAACAACGAGATCGAAAGAAAGCCACAGGTATTTCGCAATCACACTATACACATGCTGCATACAGTGCTAGCGCTCAAACACACAGCACACGTTCACACATGTTCAAGGAAGCAGTGCACGCGTGTGTGTGTTTGGACGACCAGATCTACTTTACAACAGAGAACTCGATCGTACTGTTGTTGTAGAAAAAAGAAAAACAAGTGAACATATCGATTAATAACTCATTGTTGACAATCTAATTTCACAATTTAAGACTTGAAAACCGTTATTTATACTTTTTTCTACGTAGGGAAAGTAAAGATTTGTACATATGATTCATATTTTTTTTTATATAGCTTCCTTCGAAAAACATTGGTAAAATCATCTCTCTCTATGCACATCATTGTATTTACATCCGGGCACTCGAATATACCCAACACCCGGCCGTGACGTCACCCTCAGCGTGTACTTCTGTATACTAGTCTAATCGGGGCCTGGGAGCAGCCTATTTCATAGACTTTCAAACCAGAATATCGAGAAGTCAGGGGAGTTTTATGATATGCTATCTGTTTGAACATCTTATATAAACTATATAATGGGTGTAGAACCCAAATTTATGGAAATTCATGCCCTTCTTATATCAACTTTAAAGTTAGAGTTAGCTAAGACTGAACTCGAGGAAAGACGAGATAAGTTGAAGGCAGCCGAGCACGAGAGAGAGATGGAAAGAAAGAGGTTGGATTTGGAGATGACCTGGTGTGCCGGTGGTCGGTCTGGTGAGTTGAGAGAGCGACGTTCAATGGAATCTGACTTTTCAGCTAGGGTTAAGCTTCTTCCTAGGTATGATGAACATGATTTGGATTCTTTCTTTCTCTTGTTTGAAAGGATGGCCAAACGGATGGATTGGCCAGAATCAGAGTGGGCATTGCTCATACAGCAGGTGATTTCAGGTAAGGCACAATCTGTCGTTTCTGCATTGAGTTTTGATCAATCGTTTGATTACAAGACAATGAAAGATGCAATTCTTCAAGCATTTGAGATGATTCCGGAAGCTTACCGGCAGCAGTATCGTAATCTCAAGAGAGAGCCAGGGGAGACTTGTGTTGAGTTTGTTCGTCGAAAAGAAATCGCTTTTGATCGATGGATCAGGTCATTGAAGATATCAGCCACATATGAGTCTCTGAGAGAGGTTATGCTAATTGATGAGTTTAAGAGGTGCATGTCTCCAGAGATTAGAGCTTATGTAAATGACACACCTGTCGGAAATGTAAGAAATGTTGCCATGCTGGCAGATGGGTATGAATTGACACATAGAGGGGGTAGGTCACCAACTAATAGACGTAAGTACCCTGCTCAGTTATGTAATAGTTCTGATAGGAATGATGAATCTAGGTCACCAGAGGCAGATGGTAGATCAAGGGATGGTTTTCAGAGTAGTGGTGTGAGAGCTGAGAAACGACTGTGTTATCTCTGTAAGAAAGAAGGACATATGTGATACGTCTTGTCGAAATGAGAGAGAAGTCGCAGATCAAAGATCCGAGTAAATCGACAAACTAATAAAAAAGTCAAATGTTTGAGGAAGTTTTTTTTTTTTTTTGATTTTCTGGTTCTACCATGCTTCATCTTTGCTCTGTTAAAAAAATGAGTGAAAATGGTAACGGGAAAGTGGTAAAAAAAGCAGTTTTTCGGCGAGTGTTTTTTCGGTCATAATTTTTTTTTTCCGGACATACAAGCGAACGTCCACGCTCATTTCCCCTCTCCGTTTAGCTCCGCCCTTAGCAACGCATGGCTTTGTCATGTGATGTGTGATTTCAACTGGATTTTTGTTTCGTTTTTGTGAGCGAATAGCGAACTAAACTCTCTTTAGCTGCACTCAGAAATTTTGCGTGCGATGCCACAACCTGCTGTGAATAAAGCTGTTTCATCCGGGATAGCGGAGCACGCAACGAATGTCAAATCTAACAATCGGGTGGGGAGAGGGGGGGGGGTTATGTGGGGAAAAGCTACTTATTGCTTGACTTAGCTATCTGGATCCAAATGAATGTTAATTTCAGCATTTTATTTTAAGGGCCGCGATACTGTTGTCCTGATGGGAAATTAAAACCTCCCTATTAACAAATTTGGTTCCATCAGGGAAACATAGAGCATACAAAAGAGGTGACGTGATAATACTTCTGATACAAGTATTTAGGTTAAAGTCTTCTGCAGTTTATTTACAAAGTAACGTGTTTAAGAAAGTAGCGTTTTACTAAACACGACGAAACAAAATACGATTTACTCTTAAAATAATTCATTTCTAAAAATTATTAATATCTTCTTATTTATGGTAACAAGTTTGATCAATAAAGACGAGATCGAGCAAATCATTTACGTTTTTATTTCATTGTCTTAAGCTAACCTAGCCACTCGTAAAACGTGATCAGAGACATTAAAAAAAAAAAAAAAAAAAAAAATCAATATTCATGTATTATGTTGGTGACTATATTATGCTTCTATTTATGATGTTTGTACTGGGGATAGAACTGAATTGAAGATGAGTTATGCTTGCACTCTAAATATCTGCTGTATAAATATGTTGAAAAGAGACAGAATAAGTTTCGCTTTATCAGTATAGGTTGATCAGTTTTGTTATATTTGTTTCCAAGACAACATATTTATTGCTTGGAAAGAGTCACTAAAGTTATTTCTTTTTCATACAATGTATACAAATTGAAAATTGTTTAAGTATGTCATGTTCTCATATCATTATTTATACATGTATTCCTTATGTAGACCAGGGCAGGCCGCTTGATCTATTTTTGGCCAAAACTGACTATTTAATGAGTTTGTAATTCCTTCATAGTAATGAGGCGATGTCTCATAGCAACGAGTCACATGACGGAGTTATATGTGCGCACATTTATGAATATTCAGTTTTTACAGATGTTTTACTTTTATGTCGTTTTGTAGAATGCAAATACTGTATGAATATTTAGTGTTTCTTGGTTGTGCGCGCGCACGTTTCTAGTACCGGATTGGTGTATTTCGTCATTATTCATGGAAACGAAATTACGTGTTCCGATTGATCAACTGTTAGTTACTCATATCGTGCATACAATAATGTCATTATTATCATGTATGTTTTGTATTGCCTTTGACATATTTACTATTCTGCTATTTCATTGAAATGTTCGTTGTGTTTTATCTGATAACCTTTGATTTTTGTGTGATAAATATCCTTGCGTATATTATAGGCACAGTATTTGGCTTATTGTAAGATAATATTCATGTGTAGGTTAAAAATAAAAAAAAAAAAAAAAAAAAAGTTACTGAGCTAAAGTGTTTCTAGTGAAAGGTGATCTAGTTTCACAGAAGTATGTAACCCTAGATCAACCTTCTTTTTTGGTGGGAGGTGTGATGAATATTCATGTTTAAATGTTTTGTTATAGATATTCATGTTGCCAAGGGGCCTTGCGTGCAGATTCTTAATAAAGAGAGACGTATAAGTTTTCAAGGTAATTAAACATTGTGTATTTCTCGTTTTATTTGTAGATGTACTATTCAAAATTTGACGGAAGTACATAATAACATATAATTCTTAGAATTAAAATTTAATTCATTATTTAATGTTGCTATTATTGTTGTTAGTGACACACATGCAATTTCTAAATTAATTTGGCAAGACAATTTGTTTCGCGTTGGTGATTATAGCATTAATCCACATGAAAAAAATAACACTATTAATTTTATGAACTGAAAAATAAGGAAATTAAAAACTCACCAAAATGGTACTCACACATATCACATGAAAGAGATCGTCATTATCATCAAAATCTTCAGTTTTACGAGGTATATCGGATCTGCTTCCTTACAGTTTGCTCATTAAATAGAATTCACATACAGATAATACAAATAATGGATGATGTTCTTTTCGCAATGAGCATGTTATCCACTCGACGCTATTCACCTTGTATTCACTGATGTTGCTTAGCCGGGCATTCGCCATCAATCTTTAAGAATAGACCAGATTATTTGGTTCTAAAGTAACGAGGTATTCAATTAGCCTGTAATTAAAGAATGGAGAACAATAGTTTGAACCTATTCGTGAATTGCATACTTGCCGTGATTGATGTTATGTTTCTTAAGCTTTAAGATTGTCAAGTCAAAACAACCTTTGTTTGAGAAGAATTTATTCAATTGATTATGTTCGGAAACATGCCGCCCTAAATTTACAATGGAGATAATAATTGACATTGCATCTGTGTGTATATTAAAAGCTAGTCAGCCATTTTAATTGTAAGCGACATTGCAGCTATGATAACCTTTTCTAAAATTTGTATCAATAAACCAGTGGATTTGTTATGTTTTGTTTTGTTTTGATGTTATTACTGTTTTGTTATGTTATTATTGTTTTGTGTTCTTTTTATTGTAAGCATATTGTTAATATAGTATTGTAATATTTATATGTTTTGGGGTCAGCCTCACATAAGGGCCCAATTCCTTTTTGGCTGCTGCCAACTCTTGCATATTTTTTATTGTATTCTATTGTATCTTATTTTTACTTTGTATTTTTATACCTTGTATTCTTATAATCTTATGTTCATGTTTTTTATGCTTGAGTCAAATAAATGGAATTGAATTGAATTGAATGTGTATCAAATCCTAGTCGGTTATTCTAATGGGTAAACTGAGGCTACCTATCTAATTTTATTGAGCTCGGATGATCAAAGTTGGGTTTCCTTTGAGGCATCTTTGAATAACGCATCTCATGCAGGTGTCACATGCATCGTTTTGGCCCACCGTTCGCCACCTTTCTAGCCAAATTTGTGCACACAGCGGCAAACGGTGAGGCACACGGTGAAGCGGTTGAAGCCTGTCCAACACGTTCATAGGAGCTCGCTGGGGACCCGTTCCCGAGAGGATTTTCAAGAACGGCCGAACTCTTGCCGGGTTATTTCCGGGTGATGATCGGGTATTTCAGAACGGAGGACGGAGATGGACCGTCAAAGGTCGGGCAACATGAATTGATCACCCCCCCCCCCCCCCTCCTTTCCTTTTCCGCATGAAGTACGCCCCCTTGTGACTAAACTTGCCAACTCCTAGTACATGCAAACTATACGTGAAAACTACGTTTTTAAATCGGTTGTCCCTTCATTGTTTACCAACAAGATCAAGAAATAACTGAATGAATTTGAGTTAAAAACTAATACCCAGAGTAATATTTTACAAAACAAAGTATTATATACCATGAGGAATGAATCATATGACATAAACCTTATCAACTTTATTTAGGGGCTGGTTTACTCGGAAATTGTAGTTTTATAGGGGGCCCATATTTTTTTTCGCTTTTGTTTCATTTACTGTAAGCCTCTGTTTTTGTTTTCATATCAATTCAGTGCTGGTTTAATTATTTACACTTTATACTAAATTTTATACAATATCGAATTGGTCGTATTTATTATATGTACTAAATTGTTCTAAATTAGAGTTCTGAAAAGTTGGGAAAGTCTTAAAGTTTTTTTATTTCCCACAAAGTTTCTTCATTTTATAATAATATTATTTTGTATGTTTTGATTATAATTATTGATAGGGGGTCTGCGTTTTGGTCTTTGGGCGTCCGATATCCCATCATTATTAAAACAACAACGATGAGGTAGGAGTCGTTCCATACGGATCACTCCATCCATTCATATACATGTATATTATCATTTATTTATTCTGGGGGAGGGGCCGCGATAAAGGGGGGGGGGGGCAAAGTCCCCTAATTCTCAATTTTAGGCATTATTTT
>CALNVZ010002059.1:78803-90570 GCA_940671915.1 Paracentrotus lividus | reverse complement strand
CTATAGTAAGCCCCGGATGTGGTTGTCCCTAATACCCGTTAACTCTTCAATGCTCGAGTGGTCAGAAGCTATAGAAACCTGGCATAAACCTGGAGGTCCCTATCATAACTTGTATAATAAGCCCCAAGATTCATGAAATTCTTCCTCTAATATGTCTTATCGCGATGTTCTAGTAGTGGCCATCTTTACTCATGAATATTCATATGGATTGGAGCTTATTATTGAGATACACATGCGCACATGATATGTTTTTTTAATTCATAAAGTTAAGTTCAAACCTAGATTATTATTAGCTAGTCTTATCCTCACAGAAATCATACGATACGTGAAATAAAATTTGAAGAAAAAACAGTGAAATATTCTACTAAAAAAAATATTCAACTCACACACAAAGAATAGAATGGTAATTTGGTACTGCATGAGAAGTGGTTTGTAACCTATTGGCCTACAACCCATTGGTCTACTACTAGCTGGTCTACTTCCATTTGGTCTACAATCATTTGGTCCAATGACCTTTTAATCTACTAAACATTTGGTCCATTAACCATTAAGTCTACTAGGTATTTGGTCCACAACCAATTGGTCTACTAGGCATTTGGTCCACAAGCAATTGGTCTATAGGCGTTTGGTCCACAACTAATTGGTCTACTAGGCGTTTGGTGCACAACCAATTAGTAGCATGTACCAGGCATCCTTGGTCTCTTAGCAATTGGTCTTCTATTAAGTGGTCTACAGTGTACCAACTATTGGTCAATTAATTGGTCTTAAATCATTAAAGAAATTGCTCGAGCTTCGCGCTTATTTTCTTTAATGAAATTAGTATCCTCTCCAGAAGCATAGCACAAAAAGCGCTTTAAAATGCACTGTTTTCAGGTTAATTGATAAAAAAACAAAAATAAACATTAAGCCCGTCTTATCACTGCAATGCGATTTTTTGAACAAATAGTAGTTTGCATGTACTCTGACATTTTGAAACATGCAAAATTATTTATGAGAGTAACTGTAAAAAAATAAAAAAAAACAAAAATTGCATGGTAATTGGGGGGGGGTGCGGGGGGGGGGGGGTGGTGGCTCGGGGCACCGCTCCAGGTAGGCGCGAGGGGCGCCAAATGACGTTAAAGGGGGCGCAAAATTGACTTTAACTTAGGGGCCCCCAAAGTGGAGCAAAAAGTAATAAAGTAAAAGGAAGAAAGACATTTTATACCGCGATTGACCCCCCCCCCCCTCCGCGTTTATCTCGGCCATCGTGATTGAACAAATTTGGGTGTACCTTTTTGCCTTTTTTTTGAAAAAAAATGGTTGTACCTTTGGGGACGCCAACTCACGTTGCCCCCCCCCCCCGGTGCAAAATCCTGGATTGTGCTGTCGATTTTTCCCCGATGTGAGCCTTTGATTAGGAGTAAAGTTTACTATTATTTATTAGAATATATTTATACAGAATTAAAAGATAGCAAAACATGCTGTTTTACATCAATGTTACAAAGAAAAAAAATAACAAAGCAGAAATAGTACTATAAATAGAATAATCAAATAAAAAATTATGTATAACAGATTTTAGGTAGCGAACGTGCAAAAATGGAAAAAAAGTAGGCCTAGGTATGAAATAAGCTAACTTTACTATTCAAAATATCAACAGGCGGTTAAATCAATGTGAAATTAAATAAAATAATTTTTACATTCTTACAATTTGCACACAGTAGGCCTATGACTAACTTGTTCGTGAAAATAATCGATAAAAATAAACAATTCTTTAAAATTTAGCTTGTGCCCCCTCCCCCTGCATTTCGCTGATCGAGGGAAACTTGGATAAAATATTTTGTCCGCCCCTCCCTATTGAAGAATTGATAGACCACATAGTGGACCAATTGGTTGTAGAACAAATTGCTAGTGGACCAATTGGTTGTAGACCAAATGGTTATTGGACCAATTGGATGTAGACCAAACGGTTAGTGGACCAATTGGATGTAGACCAAACGGTTAGTGGACCAATTGGATGTAGACCAATGGTTATTAGACCAACTGGGTGTAGACTAAATAGTTAGTGGACGATTAGAGTTTACACTGAATGGAGGTAGACGTATTGGCTAGTAGACCAATAGGTTGTAGACCAATAAGTGTTTTACCGTTCGGGTTTGTGGGATTTAAGGCAAGTTGTGCCATAAAGAAAAACATGTGTCTGAAAGAAAGAATAGCATAGCGGACACAACTTATGAATATTCATGTTCGGCGGTCCGAAATTTGCATATAACTTCATTAATTATAAATAATGGAAACGCTCGAAAAACTATTTATTAAATAATGAAAAACACCGAACATTATTTATAAATAATGAAAAATGGAATTAATTATCTATAAATAAGGAAGTACGTAATTCCATTATTTAATGGTACATTTTCACATTTTCATTATTTATAAATAATGAAAATTGAATTATAGTTGTATATAAATAATTAAGTACAAAGTTCATGATTTATAAATAATCAAAACCGTATACAAATTATTTGTAAATAATTGTTCTTA
Organism: Paracentrotus lividus; assembly: GCA_940671915.1. Lineage (NCBI taxonomy): Eukaryota > Metazoa > Echinodermata > Echinoidea > Camarodonta > Echinidae > Paracentrotus > Paracentrotus lividus. The sequence continues at coordinate 88,050 of CALNVZ010002059.1, read as the reverse complement.
TTCATTAAATAATGACAACTCAAATCCTATTATTTAAAGGTTTACTAAATTAGAAAAACAAATTGGGCTTATTCAGTGGATAATTACCTTCTAAAAACGAAAGTGAAATTTGTTTTTCATAAGAAAGTGTCAATTTGACGAAAAATGTGGAAAACTATAGGTTTTGGTAACATTCCTGAAACCCTGTGAGCTGATTGGTTCATTAGCGGAATGACGTATTAAAAGTAAGACCCCAAAACAAACGGCGACTGGCATAATGCATCTATGTACACAAAACGCAATATTGGACTCCTTTGTGCAAGAGAGAACTAACGAAAATTGACTAATAATGAATGTAGATTTACATATCATCAGTGAACAATTTTGCCCCAAAATATTCAAATCTTGCGTAATTTTATCATTCTTCTACCAAACATCCTCGTCTGTCTGTACATGGACTGTGAGTTTATATGTGTGTAGCGTTAGAGGTGATAGGGCAGCTATAGGGTAAATTCATGTCATGTGTGTATATAGTGTTTACATACACGACCCGCACTAGCACCATATCTGCCCTATGGGGTCATATTTCTGCGTAGTAGTAGCATGCATACACATCACACTGCACGGGCCCCATACATGTATAGGCTGATCTCGTCGCCTGTATATACTAGTATTGCATAACTGTCCTACTTTCATTCTGCCTTCGCTCCCTCCAGTATATCCATGGTTTATCATCAATTGACCTCTATTTAATAAACTGTAAGTAGAAGAGATGTTATTACTTGTCAGTAGGGCTAAACCTACTTAAACATAATTCTCATTTCCTTCATATCGAATTAGGAATTAAATTATTTTAAAGTCAACTACGGCAAAATCACTGCAAGTACTAGTATACATTTTGTGGCCCGTAGCCAATCTGCTTGAGTCAAGTAAGCTTGACTTACTTTTCCAAACTCTAAAAGCTTTCAATCTCTTTTGGAAAATGATGCAAGCATAAAAGCTAGGCCCTAGCATCCTCAGTGGTCTTACTACAACCCTTATATACAGAAGAATTAGACATTTATTGATGAAAATGTGTCCAAAACATCATTCTAGTGACCAATCTAATGTGTGAAAGAACAGTATAGTCGACATGCAACGGGAGCATGGGGTGTAGCGGCCCCGCCAGCTCGGGCGCACCCTGTATCTCTACACGTGCATACACACTGTCTGTGCAGCTGGCTTACTCACAATACGTCACAGTCACGTGACTACGATATCGCTTCGATGAAGCTTTTTAGGGGCGGGGCTTATATCAGCGGGAATGGGCAATTATGGGCTTTTCAAATGATTATAATAAATTATCAAGAGTGTTTTTAAAAGAATGGGTGGTAATTTGGGACTTCTGATGATTCCTTCTAACGAAAAATGGACAATTAATTTTCTAATTTAGTAGACCTTTAAATTAAAAAAAAAAAAACATGAATTGCGATTATTTATAAATAATGGAGTACGTATAATTCATTATATATATAAAAAATAAGATCTGAGTTGTCATTATCTAATAAATAAGAACAATTATATATAAATAATTTTTATACCGTTTTCTTTATTTATAAACAATGGAATGTGTAATTCCATTATTTATAAATAATGAAAATAGAATTATAATTATTTATAAATAATTGTTATTATTTATTATATAATGACTATATATCAAATAATTTGCCTATATAATGATGTTACAAACGGCGCCTCATAGGGCTTCAGTGTAATTATTTCACATTTGATTTTCCAAATTGAATCTCAACATCACATTATTTGATAATTGCCATAATGTTAACTAACTGTGCCTCCTGTAATAATTCCTGTATTCTGATATCATCATAATAAAATGATTTTGGCTTAAATTCTTGATTTTTTTAAAAAAATCGTATCTTTAAAAATGTTTTCTAATTTTTCAGATTTTACGTCTCTGACAAGCTGATGAAGCCATATTAAGCTAGTCCGTAATGCTAGTCGGTCAAGACAGAAGCAAGAACATCGAGCAGACAAGCGCGACTGACTAGTTTTGACACCTTGACGGTCAGTCAAGGTGTCAAAAGCTCGTCAGTCTGGGCATCACTACGACTAGCTTTTATGCTAGTCCGTGAAACTAGTCTGTCACAACGGACTAGGTTTAAAACTAGTCCGTCGTGACCGACTAACTTGACGGATTATCTTTCAAGCTAGTCCGTATAGACGGACGAGCTTTAAAGCTAGTCCGTAATAACCGGGTTGTGTTGAAGGAAAACTAGTCCGTCGTGACTGACTAGCTTTAAAGCTAGTCAGTCTGGGCATCACTACGACGAGCTTTAAAGCTAGTCGGTCTACCCATTTAGATTTTCAGTGTGATATGTTGATGACATCGAAGGCTGGAGCTCCTTCAGTGCCGAGTTTGATTGGTTCCATCTTGTTTGCCAAATCATTTTTGAACTTTGTGTAATAACTTGTATGATTTCTGACAATGATATTTGATTGTGGATTTGTATTTTGTTCGATAATGCCGATTTTGCACATGAGTGTACTATTTAATAATAATAATGATAATAATAATACCGGTTTCTTATAAAACACTTTACCTGTTAAGACCAAAGCGCTTACAGTATATTATTACCCCGTTCATTGGATTCATTTTTCGATCCCGCACTTTACAGTGCACAATCTCCACTCCCCTGGAGGAGCATTCCAGCCGGTCGCCTGTTAGGCGCACACATGCTAAAGCGAATCACATAGCATTCGCAATCCTACCGGGTACCCATTTTTTCACCTCGGGTGGGGTCAAACATGTAGATAAAATGCCTTGCTCAAGGGACATAAGTGTCGGTGCAGGAATCGAACCCACGGTCTTTGCATTGACAGTCCAGTGGTGAGACCACTAGACCACGACACTTCATTCCCTGGTATCCCACAGTGTCCTGGGATCCGTTATAGGAATATGTCGATCCCCTTATATTTGAGGCTAATAGTAATGGTAAGGATTTCTAAAAAAATAGGTTCTTGGTTTTGTTTCTGTAATGATAAAAGTGCACATAACGAGTCATTGAATATAACAATACCTGTATATATATTTAAATTTTCTATCTATTCCAATGCTAGCAGGATTACAAGTATTTCTGCCCTATAGGAAGAAGTAAAGTTCGATAATCTTTTTCTTTGATGATATGCAAAATAGGGTAAATAGAAAGCAGATCAACTGATTCCCTTTTCCGGTGCTTTAGATATGAAATTGGTTTGACCACTTTGTGTGTATCAATTCTAAACTCGATTGTTGTTGTTGTATTGGGTGATCTGATTTCTTTGTTGTTTCGGTTAATTCTGTAGATATAGTTGGAGGACAAAACAACCATGTGGGAAAAACTGGAGGAAATATCTTCTCCAAAATAATTTCTTTTCCTATCTTGCTTTGGAGTCTGTATCCAAAAGGTTTACTTACGTTTTTACCTTTAAGGTAATCGGACTGGCAGCATGGTTTAATATGTTTCTCCAGTGGACTATTGACATGTCTTTCTATGTTTTGTCTTTACTTGCTCGAAAGTCTCTGCCTTCTTAAATCTAATGGGGTTCACCTATTTCCACCTGCAGAGAAGCTAGTGATGACAGAGGCAGACCACCTGCGCAAATCCGTAGTGCCTGATATTGCACTGAATCGAGCTTCTTCTTTTTTTCGTAGTGTCCGCTGCACTATTGTATGCTTGGCATCCGTAATCAAATATAGACGTCGGCTTGGAGCCAGAAGGGCGCTATTACCATTGACTTTGTACAGTAATAGCGCCCTTATGGCTCTCAACGGAACATCTATAAGATGCAATAACGCCCTTATGACTCCCAACAGACGAGATCTTATAATTGCTCTATAGACAATTAACAAGGATTTTGATGAACTTCCCCATTTCGTGCCTGTTAGGGCCCGCAATATATTTAATTTTCGTTTGCTTCTTGTAACTATATTTTATATGTGTAGTTGCCAAGTAAATTTACTATCGAATATCATTCATCAGAAACGGTGGTTATTTTTGTATGTCAATACATTTTCTTCCAACTTGATTACCGGGAGGGGATTAATTGTGCTTTTAGTGAATAAAACTGGCACAGTCTTCTCATTGGATAGTGTAAATCCCCACTCTTTAAACCAATAATATAATACACCTAAATATTTTTGCAGTTTCATCACAACAGTGTGTACATTCTTACCTGCAATCCATATTGCGCAGTCGTCAGCGTACATAGATATTGTTACTTCTGGGTCTGTTGGGATATCTCTCATCATATTATTATATAACAGGGGGCTTCCTCTGGGGAAGCCCATTTTTCAGTTTGTACGTTTTGGATTTAACATTTTCAATTCTTACTTGAAAAGTACGTTCTGTTAAATAATTGTGCAAGTATTTGAACATATTTCCGTTTATATCACACTGTTCTATTTGATATAACAAACCTTCAATACAAAGGCTACACTGAAAACCTAAACGGGTAGACCGACTAGCTTTAAAGCTAGTCGTAGTGATGCCCAGACTGACTAGCTTTAAAGCTAGTCAGTCACGACGGACTAGTTTTCGTTCAACACAATCCGGTTATTACGGACTAGCTTAAAAGCTCGTCCGTCTCTACGGACTAGCTTGAAAGCTAGTCCGTCAAGATAGTCGGTCACGACGGACTAGTTTTAATGCTAGTCGGTCATGACAGACTAGTTTTAAAGCTAGTCCGTTTTGACCGACTAGTTTGATGGACTAGCATAAAAGCTAGTCGTAGTGATGCCCAGACTGACGAGCTTTTGAGCAGGACTAGCTTTACAGCTAGTCCGTCAAGGTGTCAAAACTAGTCAGTCGCGCTTGTCTGTCGCGGTAAGCACTCGTTATTCCGAAGGTTCTTAATTCCGAAGGATCTTTATTCCGAAGATTCGTTATTCCGAAGGTTCGTCATTCAGAAGGTTCGTTATTCCGAAGGTTCGTGATTCCGAAAACGAAATAGGGTTCGTCATTCCGAAGGTTCGTCATTCCGAAAACGAAATAAGGTTCGTCATTCCGAAAACGAAATGAGGTTCGTTACTCCGAAGGTTCGTCATTCCGAAAATGAAAAAGGGTTCGTTGTTCCGAAGGTTTGTCATTGCGAGGAGGGGTGTCATTATTTTAGGGGTATCGGGGGCTAGTGGGGACTAATGCCTCACACATTATATAAGTGTATGTACTGATGTGTTGGCTCAGTGGATAGAGCGTCTGCCTTACAAGGGTTGTGAGGTCGATACCAGGTGGCGTTAACCAAAAGTGTGAAACCCCCACTTTTATGCATAAAATGCTCTGCGGATTCTTAAATATGCCTATCTACCTGATGGACAAAATGTTAATGAGCTAAATTATGAAGTGAAGAAAAACCCCATTTTCAGATAGGTGTGTGCAATATTTTCGCGTTTTTAAAAGAATTTGGGGCAGGAATGGCGGGGGGAGGGGGGAGAGGGTACAAAGTTGATTCGCTAAACACACGGAAAACTATATAATCTTTTTCGCATTTTTGTAAGTGTCTACAAATACAATTGGAGGGGCTACAGCCCCCCCCCCCCCCCCCCCCCCCCCCCCCCCGCTTATCCTTCATCCCTGGTTTTCAAGAGAGATTACAATAAAAAATGAAATTATGAGTCATTTAATAAAAGCTTTTCCTTTCGACTTCATGCTCGCATATCAAATTCAAGGGAGGTGAATATCATCTTGTTAGTTAGGAATATTAAAAAAAAGCAAATGTGCTTTAAATGCACAGCCTCCATGTAATTTTTAACAAATGTAAGCAAAATTTTCGGCTCGCGCTTCGCGCTCGCCATATCCACTTGACCTCCCGTTCGATAGGCCGAATTATAGGTTAAAAAGAAATGTGCTACAAATTCACAGCATTCATATGATTTTGTGTTGTTTTTTTTCGCCCCGCATCTTTTGGAATTTGGTCATCTGTGTGTGGATGAATATTGAAAGTAGAAATGAGGCAAAAATATGCCTGAATTACAAGGCAAAGTTCACGTTTTTAGAAAAGGAGGTGATCATTAACTTGTTAAGGAATTAAAAGAAAATAGAAAGATATAAGAGACAAACTGTGCATATAACGTACCACATTCAGGCCATTAAACAGCAAAATTTTCCGGCTCGCACTTCGCGCTCGCAAGTTCAATCCTTGCGAAAAGTCTGCTTTTCACATTTTTAAACCCTTATAAAAAATCCTTATTACGGATCTGTAAAAATAAGAGGGAAAAAAGTTTTAAAAAATACACTACTTTAAGGTCATTATAAGCCAAAATTTTCGGCTCGCGCTTCGCGCTTGTAGAGTTTTCGTAAAAAGTCCCATTGACTGATTCCTGACTCCAAAAGTGAAGTAATAAATGTTAATTTCCGCTCACTGCTTGTGTTCAACAACATATTTTGCTAAAGGGATGTTATCATCCCTCGTAGAGGAATTAAAAAGAAATCATGACTTAAATAAACTGCTTCGGGTAGTTTATGAGCAAAATTTTCGGCTCGCGCTTCGCGCTCGCAAGGTTTGCTGTTTAAGAGAAGGTCCACTTTTCAATTTTCGAACCCCCGGAAAAATCCTAGTTACGGGCCTGAAGCCTATGATCCCATTGGAAAGAATTCTTAAACGCCCTGGTAACGATAGATCAACCACCTTTCCACCCTCATAAAATAATTGAACACTTAAAGGTGATACCCTTCCCCCTCCACACGCCTGCCCTCCAGTTTTCCCGGCTTCGCCACAGATTATTTCAGTTTTGGACTAATTACAAAACTATTTTATTTTCGATTAACGAACCTTCGGAATGACGAGCCCTATTCGTTTTCGGAATATCAACCTTCGGAATAAACGCCACAAATGTCCGGATTAACGAACCTTTTTTATTTTCGATAAACGAACATCGAGGTATAGGCATTTACGTGGTTTCGGAATGACGAACCTTCGAATAATGGACCTTCGGAATAACGAACCTTCGGAATTACGAAGTGTAACCGTCTGTCGCGATGTTCTTATTCTGTCCTTGACCGACTAGCATTAGAAATAGCTTAATATGGCTTCTTCCAGCTTGTCAGAGACGTCAAATCTGAAATATAAGAAAACATTTAAAGATACGAATTAATTTTTTTCAAAAATTCAAGAATTCAAGCAAAATCATTTTATTATGATGATATCAGATACAGGAATTAATACAGGAGGACAATAAGTTTAACATTATGGCAATTATCAAATAATGTGATGTTGAGATTTAATTTGAAAAAATCAAATGGTGAAATAATTACACTGAAGCCCGGCCAACAAACAAGTTAGATGCAATTTATACTTTATATGCTTGCTTCCAGTGCGGCGATTTGAATGTCACGACTAAGGGGGGGGGGGGGGGGCTTAAAATAGCATTTAGCATCAAATTCAACATACATTTTGCCTCTTTATAAGCTTCACTAGCTGATACTTTAAAAATATAGGGGGACGATCCTATCAGAAAAAAATCGAAGGTGAAACGGTCCCACTGTCCCCGGCCTTCCCCGCCAATGGCTTGCATCATCATTGTGCTTGTTTTGTTGTAGGCCTGCCTATTTTTGCATTTTCTACGCATATCTTTCTTGAGAGGCCACCTCAGAAATCCCGCAATCGCGCCTTTATTCCAATATTCTGTTCATTCGTAATCTAAAAAAAATAGTGGCACATATATTCTTAGAATTAGAATTGAATTCATTATTTAATGTTGCTATTATCATTGTCAGTAACACACACGCAATTTATAAATTAATTTGGCAAGACAGAATTGTTTCGGTTGGTGATTTTAGTATTAATCCATGTGAAAAAATAACAATATCTATGAACTGAAAAATAAGGAATTCAGAAAGAGTACTCACACATATCACATGAAGGAGATCGCCATTATCATCAAAATTCTTCAGTTTTACGGGGGTATAATCGGATCTGCTTCCTTACGTTTGCTCATTAAATAGAATTCACATACAGATACAAATAATAGATGATGTCCTTTTCGCATGCGCATGGTTATTCACTCGATGCTTATTCACCTTGTATTCACTGCTGTTGCTTAGCCGGGCATCCCCGTAATCTATAAGAATAGACCAGATTCTTGGGTTCTATAGTAACGAGGTATTCAATTAGCCTGTAATTAAAGAATGGAGAACAATAGTTTGAACCTACTCGTGAATTGCATTCTTGTCGTGATTGATGTTATGTATCGTAAGCTTTAAGATTGTCAGGTCAAAATAACCTTTGTTTGAGAATAATGTATTCACTTGACTATGTTCGGAAACATGCCGCTCTAAATTTACAATGGAGATAATAGATGACATTGCATCTGTGTGTATTTCAAAAGCTAGTCAGTCATTTCAATTGTAAGCGACATTTCAGCTATGTGTATCAAATCCTAGTCGGTCATTCTAATGGGTAAACTGAGGCTACCTATCTAATTTTATAGAGCTCGTCCGTCGCATCGACGGACTAACATCAAGTGTGACGGACTAGCTTTAAAGCTCGTCCGTCATGTTGAGAGATTTGGATTCAGTTGTAAGCTAGTCCTTCTCGACGGACTAACATGACACACTAGCTTTAAAACTAGTCCGTCTTGACTGACTAGCTTTAAAGGTAGTCCGTCCACTAACAGACGAGGTTAGGTTTTCAGTGTATCATAAGCCTTTTCGACAGTCGTCAGCGTACATAGATATTGTCACTGGCTTCTGGGTCTGTTGGGATATCTCTCATCATTATATTATATAACAGGGGGCTTCCCCTGGGGAAGCCCATTTTTTAGTTTGTACGTTTTGAATTTAACATTTTCATTTCTTACTTGAAAAGTACGTTCTGTTAAATAATTGTGCAAGTATTTTAACATATTTCCGTTTATACCACACTGTTCTATTTTATATAACAAACCTTCAATCGAAAGGCTATCATAAGCCTTTTCGACGTCCAAGAAAACTGCGACCATGTGCTCACAACAATTTATACTTTTCTGGATATCATTTTCCAGTAGGACAATGTTGTCCGTGGTATTACGTCCTTTCCTAAACCCACTAAGGAAGTTTGGTAATAAACTATTCTGTTCAATATATCATTGTAGTCTTCCTTTAATCATACGCTCAAAAGCTTTCCCAAAGCATTGAGTAAGTGATATTGGTCTTTTTTGTCTCACCTTCTCACCTTCTCACCCGGATGCCTGTAGGCCAGTTGGCCTGTCAGTTGACAACCTCCGTATCAGTCTTCTCCAGTCAGGTCTGTTTAG
>CALNVZ010002059.1:51982-76160 GCA_940671915.1 Paracentrotus lividus | reverse complement strand
TTTATGTATCGAAGAAGTCTATTATCGAGATGTGAAAAGCAATTCCATCAGTATTCTTGACTCTGACCACAGACTTGTTAAGGGCAAAATGAAGATACATCTTCCAGAGAAAGAGAAGACCAGAGTAAAGGAAAGGGTGAAAATAGGAATCTTAAAACATCAATGCAGAAATCCAGCAGAAGCTTCTAGAAGAGAAAGGAACATCAGAGGAGATGACGTAGGAGGAACACTGGGGGAAACTTAAACACTGCTTGCATGAAATACAAGAGAAGATAGTAGGTGTTGTATCACTGGGCAACACAAGAAGAAAAGAACGGGTTGGTGGACAGAAGATGTAAAATCTGAAGTTGACAAAAGAAAACTCTTCAGGGTTTGGCTGAAGGATAGAACCCACGAAGAACAGAACAGCTTATGTACAACAGAGGAATCGTGTAAACCAAGTGAAAAAGCAGGCCAGAAAGGAAATTGTGGTCAAGAATAGACATGACTGCAAGAAGATGTCAGGGGAACCAAAAGCTTTTATACAGTATGTCAATGTCGTATAAGAGCAGAAAGATGACAACCAAAATAGCACCCTGAAGGCTGAAACAGGGAGATAATAACTGGACATAGTAATATTTCAAAGAGATGGGGTGAATATTTTACAACCTAATGAATGTTCCGAGAGAGGGTAATCATCAAGAGATAATATGGGAGAGAACCTACTTCGAGGTTAGCTGATCTGACTGCCTAGATGACCCTATTCGCATGGATGACTAGAAGCCATAAAGCACCACAAAATAAAAGCAAACAAATCCAAAGGCAAACAACATGGCTCAGGACTTGACATGATCCCAGTGGAAACAATCAAACGGGTGGACAACGCGCTGAAGGACATGCTGTTGAACTATTCGACCACGCATGGAAACCGGGACAGTGCCAGAGATGGAATCAATCCACACTGTCCAACTTTAAGAACAAGGGCGACCTGTTAGAATGTAAGAAACAGGAGAATCCATTAATGAGTCATGCTGGAAAGCTTATGAAAGAATCCTTGAGAGAAGATTAAGAAACCTGTAGAAGAGAAACTGGTCGGAAACCCATGTGGGTTCCGCCCAGGCAGGGGAACTGCTGACCAGATTGCTGCTCTTCGTCTTTACTTGAAAAAGCTGGAATATGCAATCGACCAAACTATGCTTCCTGGACCTGGAAAAAGCTTTTGATAGAGTCCAAGGGAAAAGATGTGGAAGGAGATTGAGGCACAGGGATAAGCAACAACTACTAGTGACTATCAAGAGTACTTACAAAGGTCACAGAGTGCTATGATGGGGACACTAACTCTTTGCAATCCAACACAGGGTGCGACCAGGCAGTGTGCTTTCGCCGCTGCTCTTCATAATCTACCTTAATCATGTCTATGAGAATGTCACAAGGGAAGACTATTGTGCAAACGTTGGCTATGCCGATGATGTTGCCAGACTGCAGATAGCAGAGAAGCTACAAGACTATTGAACCAATGGGGATCAAGAGCTAACTAAAGCTGGACTTAATTTAAACTATGCCAAAACTGAGTACATGCAAGTTGGACAGGAGCAAGAGGAAGGGGATGTCACTGTAAATGGTCATGTGCTGAATAGGTCAAACACTTCACATAACCTAGGAAGCAACTGACTTCTACCAACTAATAGAGGATGAGGTCAACAACAGAATAGCCAAGTTCACTAAAATCTGATGGCACTCACCCTCATGAAAGAGAGGAAATACCGGAAGGAGGTCAGGTTTGCATCTAACACACTATCTTAGACCTGTACTACTGTATGGAATGAAAGACCTGGACTCTGACTACAAACTAAAAGAGCAGGATACAAGCAACCGAGATGAGAGGTATTACGTCTCATCTATGGTGTAACCGCGGAGAGATAGAATCCGCAATGTAAATATCAGAAATGCCCTCAAGGTGGAGTCAGTGCTGACCATCATAGAGCAAAATAGCTCGATGGTATGGACACGTACTAAGAATGCTGACACCAGGGACCCTAAGAGGATGCCAAATGGAAGCCGAAAAGAACACGACCGATCGGAGACTGATATAAAGTCAATTTGTGTCTTCAGATCATATTGTCCGATACGCGAGTTGTATCTGTACCATGTATACTGGTGGCTCTCTTGGTGTTTGACGAAGGTGTTCATGATTGAAAGTTTGTTCCTCACACAAAAATCTATCAACATCTCTCCCTCCTCATTTCTATTCCCTACGCCAAAGCTTCCAACAACGCCTTCCACTACCCTGGATCCGACATGTCCATTCAAGTCGCCCATAACGATGATCTCACTGTCATTGGGTATGATATCCAGCGTGTTCTGAAGTTCTTCATAAAACTCATCTTTCTCTTCTTGTGGCCTTCCTTGCTGTGGTGCATATGCTTGAATGAAGGACACCCTGTAGTTGTTTATGTTGAGTGTTGATGCAATGATACGATTGCTTATGTAATGTACTTTCTCTATATATGTGGCAAAGTCTGGTTCAAAGAAAATCCCCACTCCATGTCTTGTGTCTCTTTCACCTCCTGAGTAGATGAGCTCATAATTGTTGTCAACAGTCTTTCTTCCCTGGCCTTTTAGTCTGGTCTCAGCAATACCCAAGACTTTTAGTTTTCGTTCCTGCATGAGGTGGACTATCTCTTCAGTCTTCCCCCTTATAGTACCAGCATTTATTGTTCCAATGTCCGCATATCCGTTAATCGTCGTCTGTGTCAGTTCCGAGGTCGATTTAGTCCTTGAAATCCGTCCGTTTGAAGGTTGCCTGCATACCATCTTGAGCTTTTATATAACTTCCAGCTAACGGTTGACTAGCTAAGTCTATCACTTGTATTACTGGTAGTTTTGCCGCTGTCGTTCGCATTACCCAGGGAGTACCAACGAGGAGGTGACAATCGGACTTTTTTCCATTTAGACGTTTTATACATGTCCAAATTTTTGTCGTGGGCATGCATCTGTCCAACATTTTACAAAAAGCCTGCTAATATTCTCGTTCTGTTTTCCTAAGAAAACGCTGGGCTTCAGCCTTTTTCTTCTTAAATTTTTCTATTTTATCAGAAGTAATTTTCTTTGAAAGACAATTACTGAGTCTATTTCTTTCTCTTATTTTTTCTGTACACTCTTGGTTCCACCAAGGGACTTGGTTACGTCCTGTTTTCCTCTTTTTTGGTAGAGTTTTAGTAATACATTCTTTTAAATATTTCATGAAAAAATCGTGGTACTTCCTAACATCATCCTCTGTATAAATTAAATGATCTTTCATGATAACTTCACATCCATTTGCCAATTTCGTCCAATTTATATTCTTGAAAGAAAAAGCTCTATGTGATATATCATCATTATTTTGATTTCCATCTTGATTTCCCTTCTTTGTTAATGCTATTTGAATACTCAATGGGAAATGATCACTTCCCAAGGAATTATCCATCACTTTCCACGGCGTCTTACTAGCTAGACATGGTGAGGTCATAGTTAAATCTAAACAAGACAACTTTCCTGTCCTTGGATCTAATTTAGTTCCTGATTTATCATTCAGAACTATTAGATTGTTTTAATTAATAAAAACCTCAATAGCTTGTCCATTTCCATCCGTTTTTTCGCTGCCCCACAAAAAAACTATGTGCATTAAAATCTCCAACTATAATTAGCTTATCATTTTTATCTACATTATTCAGTAATGCATTGAGGATTGTTTTATTTGACTTTTTGCACGGATTGTAAAAGTTTATGACACAGAGTTTTTCGTTAGCAACGTAAATGTTAATTTGTTGTAACTCTAGTTTCGTATCGTTAAATGGACCCGGTATTGAGGTTTACGGTTCACCGTGTGGTTAGTCCTAAAAAAGGACTGTTTGAGAAAGTGGAAGAGGAAATGAAGAGTTACAGAAAGTAGAAAATTGATAGGCGAGATAGAGAGTAGAATTAGAGGTAATATTTCGTGATTTAGGAGTGTAAACCAGTTAAAAAGACGAGATGCGAGGAAGGCTTGAGTAGTAGTAGAGAGTGCTCGACGTTTCGGACAGGTTGACTGTCCGTCTTCAGGAGTGAAGAGTGGTTGGTTGGGTTGGTAGTTAATATTTTTGGCGTACGATTCGGGTCGAATATAGACGCCATCTACGTGCGGGTTGCTGTATGTATTAAATATTTCCTTTTCATGTAAATTATATTAAAACCTTCAGCTCCGGTGCCGTTGATGGTTCTTCCACTTTTTCTGTATTTTCTGGACAATCCGGCTCAGTACGTCGATCAGACTTCTCAGTCGAGATGACCTAGTCCCCTCCAGTACATGGAAGAGTCGTGGGCACAGGAAATTGTATAAGACTAAGTGGTTTTGGTTCCCAACGTGGCATACAGAACAATAAACAAAAACAAAAACAAAAACAATGACAGAGAAATATTAAACATTAACAGGACATAAGGACATTGACAAGGAATTTAAGGAGGAATTGTTGGACCTGCAGAGTTATGCAAAATGAAAAATTTGTATTTGGGAAATAATACAGAATGAAGTGAAGAAGTAAGCGTTGTGAGGAGGATAATATACATACAGAGATATAATTGAATTAACAATATGAAGACTATACGTGAATAGTGTATTGCCATGCATTAGTTGATTTATGTCCTATTTCTCAAGATTAATTTGGGAGTCATAAAAGCCGAGTGTCAGTTTCAGGATTATACACATACAAACATACATACACACGTACATACATACACATGTACATGTATATATACACGTATATTTTATTCACATATACAAAAGGTATACGAAAGAAAAAGAAATGGGAAAAATATTTATAACAATTAATGAATGTTACTCTGTCTAACTATAATAAGTGTTGTTAGACGGTGTCTGTTGTCAGGTAGTATTTATAAAAAGTTGTTTCAACCATGCCAGTCAGTAAGAAGGGAAGTGACGTCTAACGAGAGATGTCTTGAAATATAACAATCCATTATCTCTCCCTGACAATGACAGACATGGTCGTTATGGAAACTACAATAAATCGTATTTCTGAGTTTCTTTCAAAAACTGCAGTAAATCTCTTTGAGCAGGGAGACCTAGAGCAGATTGAATTGAAATAATTCCTATATTTAGTTTTTGCATTAATCTTGCTCTTTCCCTGTTGAATTGGGTACAAGATAGAAGTACGTGCGGCACCGTTTCTGGCACATTACAGTGGTCACATAATCCGTTCGGATGTCTATTCATCTTAAAAAGTGTTTCATTTAAGAAACAACTTCCTACTCTAAGCCTGTTGAGGATGCTTTCTTCACGCCTATTATTTGCATTATTTAGGTATTTTGTTCTCAGCATAGGTTGAATTGCAAAAAGGAATCGTCCGCGGGCAGACGATGTCCAATCCTCTTGCCAAGTAGTCAGATGTTGTTGGTAAATTTCGCGCTTAGTTTCTGCTTTATTCTGCAAAATATGGTATGCGATGGGAAGGGATAGAGCATGTTTCGCCAAAGACTCTGCTTTTTCATTTCCACTAATTCCTACGTGAGAAGGAATCCATTCAAATTGAACAATGATTTTATCTTTTGAAAGTTTAGTTGTCAATTCTATGATTTCTTGCATTATATTTGCAATATCATTTTCCATTGCTTTTAAGGAGCTTAGTGAATCTGTGAATATGGCATATTTTTTAGCAGAGTTTGTCGTTCTTGTGTTTTCATATATCCATTGTTACAGTAATGCAAAGAACAATGCCGTCTGTTCCGCTCGATAAACCGATACAGCCGATATTCTTTTTGCTATTTCAATATTTCGACTTGGGATATACACTGCAGCACTCGTATTTCCGTTTGTTGATTTTGAGCCGTCTGTGTATATTCTAATGTAATCTTTCCATTTCGAATTTATATAATCATCTGACTCTGATTTGGCTTCAAAGCAAATCACATTTTTCTTATTGATGATATCATGCAAGTGAGTTGATATCAAAGGTGGTATCAGATGCCAAGGCGGAGTCTTCGAAATTTTTTTTGTTTCGATATTTTCGTCAGGAATATGTTTCGTGCGTAGAGCAAAAGGAATTTCATTTCCCCAGCTATTTCAACTATATTGCCAACATTCTAATAGACACTCCTTAGACGGGTGATTTTTTTATGTAGCTTATGTTCGCTCTAAAGTTCTGGCTAAAAAGTGAACGCCGAATTTCGAGGGGCATTTCACAGCATTCAATTTGGAGGGCTGCCAGAGAGGTAAAAGCTATGGTACCAGTGCATATTCTCAAACAATCGTACTGTATTTTATCCAATTGTTTCTTGACATTGTTAGACGCCGAATTAAAGGCCTCACATCCGTAGTCCAAAAATGGTCTAATCAGTGCTCTGTACAGGAGCAGAAGGGTTTTGGTGTCTGAACCCCATGAGTTACCAACCATGCATTTCAGTATATTCATCCTTTTTTTTGCACTTTTCAGTAATATTTTCTATTTGTTTTTTCCATGTTAATTTTGCATCGAAGCAAAGTCCTAAATATCTGTGCTCATTGACACATTCGATTATTCTATCTTTTAATTTGACATTAGGGGAATTAGGGTGTCGTCTTGTAAAGACCATAGCTTTAGTTTTTTCTTCCGACAGTTTCATGCCCCAGTTATCGCACCATTCAATGATTTTTATGAGATCGTTTTGTACTTGACCCTCTAAGTATTTCATATTTCTATTACTTTTCCAGATCGTAGCATCATCTGCAAACTGGGCTATCTTGCAATGTTTTAGTTCATTTCCAAGATCATTCACAAATATATTAAACAAAGTTGGGCTTAATACACTACCTTGGACAATACCGTTCATTTGTTCGTATACATCAGATAGTACATTATTTACCTGGACCTGAAATGTGCGTCTGGTTAGATATTTGTCAAGCCAGGCCGCAATACGCCCTCGGATACCTATCTTAAGAAGTTTAAATACGAGGGTCTTTCTGCATATCAAATCGTAGGCTTTCCGAAGATCTAGAAAAATGGCTAGAAGGTGTTTTTTATTCAAGAATGCCTTTCTGATATTTGTATCAAGGCTAACAAGATGGTCTGTGCAGCATCTATCGGCCCTGAATGCGCTTTGCCTTTGCGTAAATAGTTCATTTTTCTCAATATACCAGCTAAGGCGGTTATTAATGACTCTTTCCATTAACTTGTTTAGAGTAAGCATAAGTGCAATTGGTCTATAAGCTTCTGCATTATTTTTGTTTCCGCCTTTTTTCAAAATAGGTTTCAAGATTGCGTGATGCCATTCTCTAGGAAAATTTTGCGTCCGCCAGATGGCATTAAATAGAGATAGTAGTATACTTACTGCTGAGGAAGGGAGATGGGATATGATGACCATCCAAATTCCGTCTTGACCAGGCGTAGTGTTTTTTTGCTTAAACTATTGCCCGTGTCAATTCGTTTATGTTAAGTGGTTCATCGAGTATACCTTCTTCTTCTTATTGTAACATCGCGTCTGTTTCCCTTCTTATGATTTCTTTCCTGGCCATAAAAGATGGCGGTAACTTTTCATCTGAGCTGGATGAAGATATTTTTTTTTGCCAATAAGTTAGCTTTGCTCTTATCAGAAAACGCCCATTGGTTTGCATTTTCTTCGAGGAGGGGAGGGATTTTGTCTGTATTAGGTGTATTGACGGAGTTAATTTTCCGAATTTGTTTCCTGACAAGAGATATAGGTGTGTATCTATTTATTTTATTGCAGAAATTTTTCCAATATTACCTTTTTTCCTCTCTTATTGTTTTCTGAGCGATAGCTTTTTTAAGTCTGAACTCAACAAGAGTTTCTCTTGTGATTTTCTTACGTAGCTTATTGCTTAGTTTGTTTCTTTCTCTTATGGCTTTTTCGCATTTGCTGTTCCATCACGGCACTGTTTTTAATGGGCCATGTTTATTTTTCCTCTTTGGGATACTTTCGTCAGCAATTCTTTTAATTTTAGATATGAAATTGTTATAAAAAGTTTGAATATTTCTATCTTCTATTTCATGAGTAATTAATTCCTCTGCCTTCTCTTTGAATAATATCCAATTTGCCCTGCTTAATATCCACATATCTCCGTTTTTAGGGGAATATTAAGGTCTTTTTCTACCAAAAAATGATTCGACAAGGAAGTGGTCACTTCCTAGTGTGTTTTGAGTGACTTGCCACGCGCATCTCCCTGCCAGTTGGGGTGAAACTAGTGTTAGATCCAATTTGGAGAGTTTACCTGTATGGGGATCTAGGCGCGTGCCTGTACCATCATTTAATACAATAAAATTATTTTCCTTGACAATCTCCTCTATGATACGACCATTTTGGTCCGTTGTAATGCTTCCCCATCAAATATTGTGTGCATTAAAGTCTCCACACATTATAATGTTACCCTTTAAATGTTTGAGTATATGCATTATGTTATTTTTATCAATTTTTTTACATGGATTATAATAATTTATAATAATGACTTTTTGACTTTTTATTTGGATTTCTATAATCTGGACCCCGTTGCATAAAACTTCTAACCGGAGTTTTTTCCGGTTAAAATCTGAAAACTCCGGTTAAAGTCCGAAAACTCCGGTTACAATGTTTTTCTGGATTTTTTACTGTTTTTTCCATGGCATAAAAACATACCAGAGTTTTCAAAACTTTTAATGCAATAAATTTTTAGGGAGTTTTAAAACTCAGGTTGAATAACCTAAGAAATAGGTCTACATAAGCTGAGATTTTTAACCTGAGAAAACTCGGGTTAGAAAAAAAGTTTTATGCAACACCACCCTGTATTAAGGTTTGGGTCAGTGGGATATTCCTTGAATGGAATATTTTGGTCGACGTACATCGCGCATCCCCCTCTAACCCCTGAGGGTCTATTTTTTTACAAGACTTTCGTAGCCTTTTATATTAAAAGAGTTCGAATTATTGAGCCATGTCTCTTGTATGCATTTTATGTCGGGTCTATTATTTGGATTAGAGATGCGGTTTTCTAGTTCATCTCCGTGGTTCAGCAGCCCCTGCGCGTTCCATTGAATTATATGGAGATTTACGAAGTAGACTTCTCTAAGCTTATTCTCTAATTGTTCTTTGTCAATGTCTAATCCTAGGCACACCCTACTCAAAGTTAATACGACATCTATGGTGTTTTGGTTACTGTGTTTTAGTGGGTTTTGGGAAGTTAATTGTAATGCTTTGATAATAAAAGCCAAGAACGAGACCATAGAGTTTAAGATGCCTACGAAGGCTTGAATGATGTTTTGTTGGGTGCGGCTAGGATTAGTTTCATTTATTTCTTTTGCGATTTCGCGCGTTTGGGTTGGTACTTTTGGTACATGGATTTGGGCGAACGTTTTCTTTTTGTTTGAAGTTGTGGGTATTTTACTTCGAAATGTTAGTGTTATTGTTGTATTGGTTTTTTCCGTTGTGTTTTTGGCGGGAAGGTCGGTCTGATTGGGCTTTGTTTGTTGTTTTTTGTCAATTTGTGCATTCTTTTTTGTGTTCTGAACATTCATTGAGGTTTTTACTTGTTTGGCTGCCTCTGCATACGAGATTTTTGTGAAAGTTTTAACTTTCATTATTTCTTTTTGAATCTTATATTGCTGGCATCCTTTATACGCTGCAGAATGAGGCCCTCCGCATCTTGCGCATTTGCGAGTTTCCATTTTGCAATCTTTAAACTCATGGCCTTCGCCACATCTAACACAACGCAGTCTACCATTGCATTTTCCCTCAACATGACCAAATTGTTAGCATTTATGACATCTCAAGACTGGTGCCACAAATTGTCTTACATTATATATTTCATACCATAGTTTTACATCATTTGGAAGACTTTTTCCAGAGAATGTCAGTAGTACTGATTTAGAATCTATTAGTTTGCCGTCTTGACGGCGACGAAGACGTTTTACAACAATTACATTTTGGTTTTTCAATTCACTTGCAATCTCCTCTTCAGAGATATCATTAGATATGTTACTAATTACCCCTTTACTGACACTCAAACCTTAAGTCGCCTTCACCGGAATGTTACCGAGCTCCGTAATGAAGAGTGGTAGAAGATGCGCAGGATGTATAGCTGATGTGCGGACGTGGGAGTAGCATTGACGCCGGACTGTCGGCGTGGGTGGAGCTCTATTGTCCTTGCTGCGTGGGTGGCTGGTTGGCGGGAAAGTCGGGTGTCGAATGCGGACGTTAATGAATTCGAGGCATCAGCTATACATCCCCCCCCCCACTGCACGATAAATTTTATTTTGAGTGCTAATCTCATAAAGAAAATACTTATCTCATTAAACAATGCGAGCGAGAAGCGCGAGCTGAAAATTTAAAGATACGTCAACCTGAAAACAGTGCATTTAAAAGCGTTTTTATGCTGTGTTTCTGAGGAAGATTATCTCATTAAACAATGCGAGCACGAAGCGCGAGCTGAAAATTTTAGATATCTTAACCTAAAAACAGTGCATTTAAAGTTTTTTATGCTATGCTTCTTAAGAAGATACATATTTCATTAAACAATTCGAGCGCGAAGCGCGAGCTGAAATTTTAAGATAATTAAATCAACCTGAAAACAGTGTTTTTTTAAAGCGTTTTTAATGCGTATTTAATGTAGTGAAGATATATTATCTCAACAATGCAAGCTATTTTTTGTTTATATATTAAAACTTGAAAACAATTTTAAGCTCTTTTGTGCTGTGCTCAAGAGGATTAAACAAAATGAGCGCGAAGCGCAAGCATTTTTTATTTGTTAAACCTGAAAACGAGACAATATTGTTTTGGTTTTTTTTTGTTCATGCTTTTGAAAATCATTATATGCCTATCTTATTGAAAATTAAAGCGAGCGCGAAGCGCGATCTGAACATTGTCGGTGCATCAAATTGAAAACAGAACATCATTTTAAAGGGTTTTTTGTGCTATGCTCATAAAAAAAGTAAAGTTATCTCATTAGACAAATAATGTAAGCGCAAAACGCAAGCTGAAATATTCTGACATATTGACCACAGCCTTTACATTTTAGGCGCTATGTGCTCACAAACAGAATAAATTTTATTACCTCATCAAATAGATATGTCGAGCGCAAAGCGCAAGTCGAAAATTCTGTATATTGACTAAAATGGAACATTCCATATGCTTTTGTTTTTGTTTGTTAGTTACTTAGTTTGTTTGTTTGTTTATTTGTTTTTCTTGGGTGGGTATTGATAGGCCTACTTGAAGAGCGACAGCTTAAATTGTAAGCACTTTTCGTAATCCTCATAAAAATGATTTAATCAGGAAATGCGGGCGCGAAAAACTTTGAGCTACTTTCATTTTCCTCTCTACTTTTTCTTATTGTTTTTACTTTTCATCTTCTTTCTCTCTCTCTCCCTTCCTTCTCCTTCCCTTTTCCCCTTATTTTCTCCTCTTTTTCTCTTCTTTCCTTTTTTTTTTTTTTTTTTTTTTTTTGCGCCGCCAATAGGGGGGGGGGCGCGGCCCCCTTGGACCCCCCCCCCCTAAATCCGCCACTGAGTGCTATATTAGAGCGATTTAGCAGTGTGCTTCACAATTTGAAACACTGTTCACACTGTTAAAAATCGCTAATTTTACAGTGTGAGACACTGCTCACACTGTTTAAAAAAGGTCCAATTCAACACTGTGCTTCACACTGTATGGAACACAATGTGAAGCACACTCTGGTCGACAATGTGTTCTTTTCAGCAGGGGAGAAACGATTTACATGATTATTCCACGTGATTTCCTCCCCATTTAATTTATGTATAGAGTTTGAACAAAAAATGAACAAAAGTCAAATATCGCCCATTTTCCTTGTGAATTTTTTTTTTTTTTTTTCGTTTTACTGTGAGTTAATTTTTGAAACTTGCCACAAATCTTTAAAACGTCATTAACTAACAGGAACTTAGGTCAAATTGAAAATCATACGTTTAAGCCGTGCCAGGCAGTAAATTGTCTTCCTTTTTCATGTTTTTCTTATATCTTGTGTTTACTGAAGCATGAAAAGTCGGGATTTTTGCGAAAATGAAATCAAATGAATACTTTCAAACGAATCGTTATGGTTAAGCAAAGTAAGCAATTTAATTTTGGTCTCTAAATCAAAATACAGCTTTTCCAGGTCCATGTGGCAGTACTGCCAACCTAAAAGCGTATTTTTGTCTTTTTCATTTGGCTAAGGGCTACCAAACTAATTAAATGTCAATAATTATTCAGATCATAAAAATGTCAATCTCCATCCACCTGTCGACCTGAAAACCTTTTATTATTCAATTATTTTCAATAGAAAACAAGGTAAATATGCCAAACATTTTGACAAGACCGTGTCATCCCTGCACCAAAGGCATTCGTTCTGGTAAATGAGGGACATAGACAATTCATTGGACAATTAAATGTTTTCTATGAAGACAGATGCGATGTAGTATGGCATGATGGTGATGTGCATTCATAGACATCTATAGATCTTAGTACCCCCTCAAGAAGCGAAAGAGGATAGAAAAAGTACGGAATACGCTTTTTTGTTGGCAGGTCTGATGTGGTCACTGAAGCACGACCTTTTTTTATATAAATGCAATTGGATGATGTACACACGTGCACCGGTCATAAAAGTAATATATATACAGATATTCATATGATTTTTAGTGTAAAAAATGAAAAGCATACTTACTTAGTGTTTTTCGCATGGTATTTTTTGGTGTTCATTCAACCGTGGTTTGATTTAAATATTATGCAAAAGTTGAAAACACCTTTCGTAGACATGAATCCCATCATATTTGATCAATTTTACCATGCCAAATAAGTAAAACTCGCAGTTTTGGCATTTTTGCTGCATGCTCAATCAACCGTGAAACTTTACGAAAATGCCCTTTGCGTATGTTTGGAAGCACATTTTGCATACATTCTGATGCGAGAAATGTTTAAAATCTAAAAACTGGTCCGATATCATTCAATCAAATTTGTGATTTTGGCTTTTGAACTTCACAAAAATGTTTGCATTCAACCATTGCTCACTGAAGCATGACTTCATGATATTTTCTAAAATTCGCTACCACGGTAGCTAATTTAATTCCCTACATGGACATATAATCAGATTATTTTTAACTCCTCCTTTTAAAAAAAATATTGATTGTTGAAATAGGGGGAACTTTCTTTCTGTGTTGTGTTTATATTGTTGACTAGTCAGAAAGTAATCGTATGATGATAAATTATGAGAAAACTAATTACATGCTAGTTGATACGTGAGCTAGATTATCACATTACAATTATACAAATTTTAATATAGGATTTCCCAGTCAGTTTCAGAAGTTCGTATCTCAATTTGATAATCGGTTCAATTAAATTAGGACGATTTGGCTTTTAATCGTTTTTCCGGAGTTCATATTCCTTTTTCCAGCAACCAAAATTAATGTATGTTTTACTTGTTTGAATTCCACTTAAGTGCACTCAATTCGTAAACAGTTATTCAAGTTAGCAGAGACGTTGATACTATTGCTCAATACCGCCGTATGTTATAGATGTAGGAAATGTTTTTGTTTTGTTATATATATATTTTTTATCCCACTTTTGCAAACTGCTAGAGTAGCAATAATTGTGAGCGATTATGTACTTTATAAAAAAAGTTCATATTTAAGTATAACATGTATTTCTTTCAGTTGTTTATTAGTTCATGAAGTGGGGAAAAGAAAGCGAAACAAAAGAGGGGAAAGGGGAGGGGGAGATACAGAGAGCAAGTGAAAGGGGAGGAGAAAAAACAAATAAGGGTAAAAAAAATGGATGCCAAATTTACCTTAAACAATACGCAGGGGCGTCATATTGATTTTCAAACTAGGGGCGCCAATTTGATTTTAAATCTAGGAGCGCCAAATCGAACCAAACCAAGGGGTTCAATTTGCCCTTAAATTTTGGACGTCACATTAATCTTAAAATTAGGCGGTGCAAAATTGACCTGAACCTAAGGGGGAGCCAAGTTGACCTAAACTTGAGGGTTCCATATTGGCGCCAATCCGTTCTTAGATTTAGGGGGCGACAAATTATCTTACATTTAAGGGCGCTAAATCGACTTTAAACTAAGGGGGCCAAAAATTGACCTGAAACTTGTTGGGGCGCCAAATCGACCTGATGCTAAGGGTGGCGCCAAATTGACCTTTAACTTAGGAGTGGCATAGTAATATTTCTTCTCTCCCTCTCTCTCTCTCTCTCTCCGGCTCTTCTTTATTTCCCTCCTCCCCCCCCCCTTCCTCTTTGTCTTCTTACCCCCTTTATTTTTTATTTTTTAACCCCTTTCTCTCATTTCCCCTCTTCTCTCCCTCTTTCCCTCTTTCTCTCTCTCTCTCTCCTATTTCCTTTCATCCTTTGCGGCGCCCCTTTCCCCCTATCCGGGGCCAGTGCCCCGTGCCCCCCCCCCTCAGAGTAGCATGATGCTACTTAAGTATAAATTATAATATTGCCCCGATTTACCAAAGCTGCAACAAACCAATGCCCGTTGTATTAATCACAACTTTCAAGATCATGAATTAAGTATTCATTTGAGACATTTCCATCATAAATTTTGTCAATTTTTGACGCAGACAAACATCCTAATGAACAACATATGCGATATGAGAGAAATCGGCCTTGGGGGACCAAGGACTCGTGGGACTGAAGACTCGTGGGAAGACCCCATATATATATATATATATATATATATATATATATATATATATATATTGATTGAAAGTTCCACGTGTTGGAAGAATGTAATATTTATAAACAACAAATAATTGAAGATTAACATCATGCTTTTTTCCAACGAAGATTTATTTTTTTATTCTCGAATTTTCGGAAAATCCTTTTCCTTTCTCAAGAGAGACAAGATCATGAATATATATATATATATATACAGTGTGTTCCTAAAAAAAAAAGGTAATCGAAGTTCAAAGGTCAGTCATTTCGAATGTAGGGTAGATGTAGGGAATACCGGCCACTTAAGCTTATTTGCTTAATTAGGACATGAAAACAATAAAATCACAAAAGAAAAAGATGCTCATTGCTTAGCTACATCATTCAACTGTATTTTCCAAAAAAAATTGAGGTAATCAAATATTTCTTGAGGCAGTTATATGCAAATAATGACGTCATGGTAAATTGTCCGGCATTCCCTACAGTGTAGGAAATACCGGACAGTATGTTTTTACCTTTTTTTTGTATAAAGATCTGTCTGAAAGCACTGATTTGAATGTAAACCATCAACTTAACATGTTTGTATTGATTTTTTATAACATTATTCATTTTTAGAAGATTATATGCATTTTACTACAAAATTTCAAAACACTCAGAATAACTTTATATCTCATGTAGATCATGACATATCACAATAATAATAAAGAGAAATAGACATTTCAAAATTGTTAAACAATTTAATAAATAGATATAATACATTATATATGCAATACTATTTGATCTACATGCTTAGCAACTCAACCCGGAAGTAAAACAAACAACCGACAATGTGGTGTCCGGTATTCCCTACACAAAAAAATGACTGACTAGCACTTTTCAACACACTGCCACCCCAATACACAGGCTTTGTACAGTGCAAACACTCCATACACGTTTGGCCCACCCTCCACACATGTCCATACTGCATGAAATAGAGGTCATGCCCCTATTCTATTTTTATACCATCACATTATCTAAAATGTCAATTTTTACATCAGGCCATTTTTCAGGCTGCAAATTTTCCTACCTTGACAGATTTTGGTAGTTTTCTCGGAGATTTCTCACTTGATGTTGTCGAATACAGCATTCAACCTTCCCAGACAGACCACCTGACCAATAGATGCCGGTATTTCAACTCATTTGATCTTATGTTGGCAGCTAGGGCTGGACATGTGGTGACCGTCCGATATTCCCTACTGTCCGCTATTCCCTACATCTACCCTATATGGTTTATTTTTGTGATTTGTTTACTAAACTACCAAGTAACTTATCAGCTTTAATTTGAGACATTGCTTACGTCTAAACTGTAATGGGTCACAGGGTTAAGGTCATTTGAAGGTGATAGGTTCAAAATCCATTTATTCCAAGTTTTTCTCTTTTTTTTTAAGAAATCGAACGATTTAATAATTTTGACTTGCTAGGGTCTTAAAGAGGTCTACTAAAAGATTGAACATGTTTGACTTTTGTTCCATTTTCCCTCGACGGCCTGAAGTCTCAGGAGACGTCACCACGACGTCTCCACGACTCAAGAGACTCCTAATTGCGAACACATCTCATTGCCATTGAGATAGGTCCTTTGACAAATGAGATAACATTTCATTGAAACTTTGTGCGACAAAACCCCCCAAATCTATGAAACCAACAATTTATAAAAAAGTTGGTTTCATACCCTAAAAACGAAAAAAATTGGAAAAAATGGATTTTGTACCTATCACCTTCAAAAGACCCTAACTCTGTGACCCATTACAGTTTGGACGTAAGCAATGTCTCAAATTAAAGCTGATGAGTTACTTAGTAGTTTAGTAAACAAATTACAAAAATATTATATTATACACTTTTGAAATGACTGACCTTTAAACTTCGATTACCTTTTTTTAGGAACACATTGTGTATATAATTATATATGTATTTTTTTATGTTGAAATACGTAACGATTATTAATGTATGATTTTTGTATTTGTATGTGAATGTTATATTGCAGGACCCCAAGGGAGAGCAGCTTCTGTTGATTGGGTGTCCTGCTGAAATAATTTGAATAAATAAAAAAAAAAAAAAAATAAAATAAAATAAATAATTAAAAAAAAACTTTTTGTGTTGTGTTTATATCAGCCCTGTACGCAACACAATACCCAGTCCTTATCCAAATTAGATATACAAGGTGATCTGCAGATAACTAGTAAAGCCTTTTATCTTGTCCCATGGTTCATTATCATACAAGTTTGACGGCAATAGGGAATCGTTTACCTTATTTGACCTCTGCTGACATTTGGCCTTTGTCAAGGTCATCTAAAGCTTGCTCAAGGTGTTTATGGCCCTACCAAACGATTACTTGGGCCACGTTTGATGAACTTATTGTTAAAAGGGCATAGTTTACCTTATAACTCGCGAAAAAGACCTTATTTGACCTTCAGATGACCTTGAACCTTACAGCAAACCTAACCCTAACCTTACAAATTAGACAAACTTAACACCCTAGATGAATCAACTTACGTTTCTGACCAGTGGTCCAGTTCCGACATGAGCCGTTTAGCGTCTTCTCAAGTCTAATTGCAATCTGGATCTCGTTGAGTGTTTTCTTATGATGTTCATTCCAAATCTGAGTAAAAATAGCTGGCGCAAGAAGAAAATGAAAGAAATATATTTTCTTAAAACTTTCTCAAGAGGTCTGATGATTGAGAAGCCTTTTAAGAAATAGCTTCCTCTTTACTGGCTTTCTTAAAAAAAAAAATGAAACAAGCAATGTACTGGTAATTGAATTTGTCATTTTGTATGATACGCTTTATAAGGAGCTTGATTCCAAAAAGCGCTAAATCCACTTTTGACCAATTTAGATTTTAAACAATAAATAAATGCATTTTAGAAATTAGGATAATTAAAATACAGTATATCAGATTTTTTTTTTTTTTTTTTTTTTTTAATTGTGGAAGATTGAAATAACAATTTGTTACAAATATATATTTTTTTCCGAAAGGAGCTAAATCCATACGGTTTTATTCCAAAGGTGCTAGATCAACTATTGTCATTTAGGATTTGTTTATTTCAACGAGTGGTAGATATTTTGAAGGATCTAAGGGTCTTGTGTTTGTGTTCCTACAGGGTTAGTGTGCTCTAATATAGGAGTAACGGTATCAACAATTGGGAGCAATGTGTTGGCGCAGTGGATAGAGCGTCTGCCTCATAATCGGGAGGTCGTGGGTTCGATCCCCGGCCGCGTCATACCAAAAGACGTTAAAAAATGGTAGTTGCTGCTTCCCTGTTTGGCGTTCAACACGAGGGGGATAGAGCAACGTCTTTCTGGAGCTTCTCAGCGGCTGCCGGGCCCACGAGAAAAGGGGCAAAACAAATATCCGGTCATCTTTGTTTCGGACAATCAAATTTGGAGCATACAAAATTCAAAAAAAGAGATCAATTTCCTCTTGGCCCAATTCCTTTCCCTGTCTACCCGAGAGGCTAATGCAGCTTGTAACTTAATTGTCATCGCCTTTCAGGATGGATGAGGTGTATGCCGTTGCTTGGCATTCCTTGTAGAGGACTGAAATATAGGTTATACCTAGGGTTTCCTTCAGGTATAAGGATATTGGGGTGCAACATTGTGGGATGTGGACCCAATCTTTGAGTTTCCAATTGGTGAGGGCGTCAAGATTGTCAAGGGTGGTATTAGTTAAATCATGCACTGTCAATTGGAACCTAATTGAGGGTAAATAATAGCGCTTGTATATTTCAATATTTTGTATTCTGGACTTATTAAGGAATTTGAAATGTTGTCAAGATCGGATTTGACTTTCGATACTACATAGTTAGACATTTTTGTATTGCTGGTATAGAATGACACTAAGGACCCAAAAGAAAGGGGTGAGAATCATCAGCATTTGGTGTTTTTTTTTTTTTTTTTTTTTTTTTTTTTTTTTTTTTTTTTTTTTTTTTTTTTTTTTTTTTTTTTTTTTTTTTTTTAAAGAGATAGGAAATTTAAAAAGAAAAAGATAATAATTCTCAAATTTCAAAACAGCAGAAAAGATGAAAAAGTATATTCTGTAAGCAACATTAATGTGTTTCGTGTTGAGTTTCATTTTTTATTGGCTTTAAATGTACAGAACTTGATACTTGACCAAGATTTTATTCCAAATGGAGCAAAATCTTTAAAAATTGATTAAAAAATGTCTTAAAAATTGAAATTGATAGCTAGATTTTTTTTTTCTACAAATAACAATAAATAATCTTGTCCGATTCGATAGCGTAATCAGATATAGCAAAATAAAGTTAAAATGGATAAGAGAAAATGGCAAATTGAAAAAAAAAAAAGAAAAAAAAAACATAAAAACTTGATTTAGCTCCTTTTAGAATCAAACTCTTCATATACTTATGGCAAGGCGTTTATTTGCGCAAATTCTGCGAATCCATCCTCACTAAATTTCTTGACTTAATAATCTTCTCTAATCTCAACTTTGTTGTTCAAATTTGTTTGTTTGTTGTTGATGTTGTTTGTTTGTTGTTGTTTTTTTTTTTCACTTTTCGATGAGCTATCATTTTTAGAAAATTGCATGAAAAATGAACAGGCGATTTTAAAGATAATGTCGTGTTGGACTCGTTAATTATGAGGAGCAGTCGACAAATGATGCGAAGAGGTACAAAATGTTAATACATTTTATTTTAGTATTTATTAAGTGTTCAGCAGTTCAGCAATGCATATGAGATCGAGATAAAAATGTATTCGAGCAAGGAGCTCAACTCCTTGAATAAGGAGAGACAACCAGAATTATATGTTTGTCTGTTGACGATAACAAGAGAAGTCTCTAGAAAAGTCCTCCTCTCTTGTTAAGAAACTTTCATTATATCCATCTAGTTTGGGGAGTTACCAATATGAAGATGGGTGATATAAATGCTGTGTTCTGATTGGTCAAAAGCTGTCCATACCAATATCACACTGTAGGGTGTGGTATGTCCAATGCAAGTGACGGGGGTTGTTTGAGTCATATCTGTGACACTTTGCAGGTGGCTGTGGTCAATGATTAGGGGCTAAATGATAATAGAGGGGTTAGTGTTTCTTGGATGTTCTTGAAGGGCTTCTTAATATATGTTATTGAAGAGTTGATATTATTGAGGGAGTGGGTAAAAGGCGAATGGCTCAAAGGTAACAGGAAGTAA
Source organism: Paracentrotus lividus (assembly GCA_940671915.1). Lineage (NCBI taxonomy): Eukaryota > Metazoa > Echinodermata > Echinoidea > Camarodonta > Echinidae > Paracentrotus > Paracentrotus lividus. The sequence continues at coordinate 56,366 of CALNVZ010002059.1, read as the reverse complement.
CAGGAAGTGAATATATGTAATAGTAATACATAACAATAATCTCTTTCATATGTTTAAATTTTCACTTACCTTTAAAAAAATAGCTTTTTACAACAAGATGAGTCAATCGAACTTTGAAGTGTTTTCAGATTTTTCTGAGAATGACCAAGAAGACTCGCAGATCTGGTTGATGTAATGGGACCTATGATGCTGAGGGTCTATTACTATTTGTCGCAATGATCCGGAATAAAGAAATTATGAAAGTCTATTTTGTTTTTAAAAAAACAGAGCGATCATTTATACTCCGTTTCTTGACAACTATTCCCGGGTAGTTATCAGTATAGAATGAATATGAAAGCAAATGTTTCTCCGTTTTGTAAACGGAGAAACCCCTTCTTTTTTTGTCCTATAATGCCCACAATAGTTTGCTCAACTGTGCAAATTTGAAACACTTAAAGTTATATTTATTGTTTAGGGGGAGTATCACTCTCGTGTACAGAAGCAAGTACCAATCAAGCGCATTTTTTCAAATATTAACGAATGATAATTATATCAGATATTTTGCAAACATCACTTGCACGCAATCTATTTAATCTATTATTCTTCCAAAAGATGACACATTATCATGGATATGACCTAATTTTAATTTTATTATTAAGAAGACTTTGTGAATATATTTGAACGCTTTTTCGACCTTCATCCTTTACAAATATTTATGTCTATATACTTAATATGATAATTAATTTTGAAGATTTAAATAATCGATTTGGAACTATCTTGCCATTAAACTTGTTTGTAAAAGAAGATAATGTAACTTAATCTGACACAGTAACCTAACCCCAAGAGACGTTTAGTTGACCGCACTTTTTTAAGGACTAGATCAGGTCGATCGGTTGTTGTTATTACTTCTTGTGGGATAGTTTAGGATGGGTGGGCATGAGGGTGGTTGATATCTACAATATTTTGATTGTTATGCACGTGTATTTTGTTCCGTTGCTTTTGGCTTGGAGAAGGCAGTATGTATGAGGTTAAGTACATTATCATGTCTCCACGTGTATCAGCCTTGGGTGAGTTGCACGTTACAATTGTTCAGAGCATGCAACAAAGTTTCCCTGTTTCCACATAAGTCGCATTTGTCAGATACATTTTTGCCCCAACGGACGAGATTTGATTTGGTTGGGAGTTTAGGACGAATTGCATGACCTTACGCGGCACATCAAAGATAAAACTGTTCCAGCATACTGACAAGTCTTCCTACAAAGTGAGAGCCAGAAGGTTGCCTTGGAGGACGAGCGTTTTCAGTTTCTCCTTCCAGGCTTTTCTGGTATCTTCCTTGAGGCTATATTTGACTGACTTCTGTGCTCTTTGAAGGATCTTAGGGTCTTGTGTTTGTGTTCGTTCAGGGTTAGTGTGCTCTAATATAGGAGTAACGGTATCAACAATTGGGAGCAATGTGTTGGCGCAGTGGATAGAGCGTCCGCCTCATAATCGGGAGGTCGTGGGTTCGATCCCCGGCCGTGTCATACCAAAAGACGTTAAAAAATGGTAGTTGCTGCTTCCCTGTTTGGCGTTCAACACGAGGGGGATAGAGCAACGTCTTTCTGGAGCTTCTCAGCGGCTGCCGGGCCCACGAGAAAAGGGGTAAAACAAATATCCGGTCATGTTTGTTTCGGACAATCAAATTTGGAGCATACAACATTCAAAAAAAGAGATCAATTTCCTCTTGGCCCAATTCCCTTCCCTGTCTACCCGAGAGGCTAATGCAGCTTGTAACTTGTCATCGCCTTTCAGGATGGATGAGGTGTATGCCGTTGCTTGGCATTCCTTGTAGAGGACTGAAATAGAGGTTATACCTAGGGTTTCCTTCAGATATAAGGATATTGGGGTGCAACATTGTGGGATGTGGGCCCAATCTTTGAGTTTCCAATTGGTGAGGGCGTCAAGATTGTCAAGGGTGGTATTAGTTAAATCATGCACTGTCAATAGGAACCTAATTGAGGGCAAATAATAGCGCTTGTAGATTGCAATATTTTGTATTCTGGACTTATTAAGGAATTTGAAATGTTGTCAAGATCGGATTTGACTTTCGATACTACCTAGTAAGACATTATTGTATTGCTGGTATAGAATGACACTAAGGACCCAAAAGAAAGGGGTGAGAATCATTAGCATTTGGTGTTTTTTTTTTTTTTTTTTTAAGAGATAGGAATTTAACTAGGGTTACTAAATCGTCTGCATCCTTGATTGACAATATTTATACTAATTAATATCTGTGGAAGTATAACCCTGGTATTTTATACTGTGATGCAACAGATCACTTACCAATATTTCAAGTAACAACCAGCCATAAATTTAACTCCTTTGATTGAACCTTATACATACCGTCAGATTAATGAAGAAACTCTCAAGCCCTAAAAGAAGATCTAGCTCTTACTGATTGGAATAATGTCTACTTAATAATGATGCAAACGAAGCGTACATATATTTTATTTTGATGTATTAAAAACCATTTATGACAGGAATCTGATAAAACGTACTGTAAAAGCAATACACGTAAAAATGTAAAAAACTTGGATAACAATGGATATAGTTCGTTTAATACGCAAAAGCATAGGCTATACAAAAGATATTGCAAAAATCATTCAGAAAATATATGAGACAATTATATAAGAATGCACGTAATATAGTTAGTCATCTATTTCATAAAGCCCGACGGATGTACTATACTAAAAAATTTAACGACAACAAAAAGAATCTCAGAGTACTTGGAATATTATTAAAAACCTACTTGGTAATAAGTCTAAAGCCTTACCGAAACATATGATAATTAATGGTCAAATTAATAGTGACGAAAGAGTATTGCAAATACACTTAATAGTTATTTGTTAACCTTGGTAAAAACTTACATATGTCATTTCAACTAATATTGATGATTTTAAACGATATATGCCATATACTTTAAATCATTGTTTTTAAACCCACTGATGAGAGTGAAGTGATAAATATTGTGAAATCTTTTAAAGCTTCAATTATTCTGGTATTGAATGAATGTGTAGTAAGGTACTTAAATCTGTGATTCATTTTCTCTTATCTCCTATTGTTCATCTTATAAATTTTCAATTAATACAGGAATAGTCCCTTAAATTTAAAAGTTGCAAAGGTCGTGCCGTCCACCAAACGAATGACAAACATTATTTCAAACTATCGCCCAATTTCAATTTTACCGTTTATCTCAAAAATATTTTGAAAAGATTGTATATAATCGTTTAAGTAATTTTTTGTATACTAATAATATAATCAATCATGTCAATATGGTTTCGCAAATATACATCAACCGAAATGGCACTGATTGACCTACATGATACTGTTATTACATGTTTAAGCAAAAAGCTGCATACGTTGGATTTTCATAGACCTTTCAAAGGCGTTTGACTCCATAGATCACGATATTTTATTACATTAAATTTATATATTATGGTATTCGTGGAATTCCCTTCAATGGTTTAACATTATTTTAAAATAGATTTCAATATGTATCATATAAAGAAGTATTATCCGATCCTTACCAATATGTTGCGGTTGTTCCCCAAGGATCAATTCTAGGCCCTCTATTATTTATATATATGTCATAATATTTGTAATTGTTCTAGCCTTTTTAAATTCATATTGTTTGCAGACGATACTACTTTTAATTTCCCATGAAATATTTCTCGCCTCTCCGATCTTATAACTTTAGAGCTTAATAAACTAAGCTACATGGTTTAACGATAATAAATTGGTTGTTAATGTTGAAAAATCGAACTACATGTATTTTTCATAATAAACAAAAAAATATTCCGAGAGAAGTTCATGATCTACTATCCGTTAAGATAAAAGATACTGTTTTAGAAAGGATTGAAGTCGTTAAGTTCTTAGGATGTATTATTGATCAACACATGACTGGAAAATCATATTCAATCTGTATCGTCAAAAATTTCAAGAACCATTGGAATTCTTGCAAGTTGCGTCATGTGTTACCTCAAAGAATTTTGTTTTTATTGTACAATACCTTAATTTTACCTCATTTAACTTATTGCAACATTGTATGGGGAAATACTTATAAATCTAGACTTCAATGCATTTTCAAATTGCAAAAACGAATTGTAAGACTTTGCACTTTTGCAGAATACAGAGCCCCTTCAAGACCGATTTTCGTTTCACTAATGTATTAGATATCTACCAACTAAATAAATATTATATGATGATTTATTATATAAATATAAGAAGGGTATTCTCCAGAAGCACTACGCAACATTTTTGTTATAAATAGCAGTATCCATTCTTATAATACTCGAAATCGTCATAAATTCCACATCGGTAAAGTAGATAAACAATTTATGTTATTGTCCATCAGGTACTCAGGACC
>CALNVZ010002059.1:24274-38635 GCA_940671915.1 Paracentrotus lividus | reverse complement strand
AAGAGAGAGAAGCTATTTTGACGCCTGAGAGTGCGTCTCTAATACCGACAGCAAATTGGCCACCCAACAAGCCAGCATGGGCACAGGGTTTTTTCCCTAAATTTGAAGTATGCATATTACCTTTTGAAGATTTGTGGTCCTGTTATATCCTTGAATTAATAGTCAGTCTGTGGTATTCGAATGGTGCAAGCTGATAGGTTGGGGTTGGCAAGCACACTTGGCACAGGCGATATTTTCCCTACTAACTCCAACTCCTAACTTTTTGTCAAATGTATATATATTATAACGGATTTTGAATACATCTTTTTGTCACAAACCATGAGCACCTGACGAAGAATGTGACTTTCGCCTTTCAAATTTTGAGAGCTATGCTCCTTATTATAAATCTATGATTTTAGTTTTTTGCATTCTTCTTTATCAACTGTGTTATTCATGTATTTTACAGATCCAAGCAGACAATTTGTTCAATTTATATATATAATATATATATAATAATTATATATATATATATATATATATATATATATATATGTATATTATATCTAATATATATATCCCGTGAGTTAGACCATAGAAACGTCCAAAAGTGCTCTACGTGGAAAACGGAGCGAGTATATTTCAGGAAAGACGGAGTTTCCTTAGTGCCCAAACTAACTGTCAGTTTTCTTCCCGGAGCAATCAATCAGGTTGGTGAAGATTCGTTTTGGAAGAGAAAACATAATGTTTTGAAAAGGAGTGAATAAAACAGTTACTAAAAGAAGCCCACGTCTAAGATCGATTACAGAATAAAATTAGGAACTGGATAAGCTGTAGCTAACCTGATGATTGCTCCGGTAAGAAACTGACAGTAGTTTGGGCACTAAGGAAACTCCGTCTTTCTGAAATATATATATAATATATAATATATATATATATATATATATATATATACATATACATATATATTAATAAGAATATATTTATATAAACAGATATTTTATTTTAACTTGTAATTATTCCTTTGACTCAATACTTATGTATGCCAAAAACATTATTTCAAAGGATTTTTTTTTTTTTTTTGGGGGGGGGGGGTGAAGGAGGGTTTTGTTGTTTATTTTGTATGTTTGTTGTTGTTGTTTTGTTTTTTTGTTCTTTGAAATAATTATATTTTGCCAGTTATGCAACCTTTTAGTATGTATTAAATACTGTTAATGAGTTCCTAATTAAAAATGTGTATTACAATTCTACATTTTATTTGCACATGTGAGAGTTTTTTGTTCTTGAAAAGTTCTTGGTCCTGCAGTCTAACTTGCCGAAATCATTTGAACTAAAACATAGTACATCAACGTAATTGTGATTCTTGTCATTTTTGCGACAAGGGCGTTAATAATCATTCTACAATATCACGTCATATCAATCTTAATCCACGTCTTAAAGAATTCATAGCCATTGTATTTGATTAAAAATAAGACTTTTAGATCACGTGATGGTATTATTATGACGTCCTGTTACCTGGTCAGAAGTATGTTATAAAGACGTCGTTTAAGACGTCATCGTCGACCAAAAAAAGACGTCATAATCACGTCAATTTATGACCATCTTAAGACGTCTTGCGTTGGTGCAAGTTGTCGTCATAAAGGGGTCAATTTCTGACGTCAAAAAGACGTAAGGCAAGGGAGAAAAAGACGTAAATATGACGTTATTTTTACCAGTTTTTGCTATCAAATACCCCTAAAATTCGGCCTTTGTACTACTTTTGTTGAATTTTTGCAATATGCACTAAAGTCGGTTTGAAATTTTAATAACCTAGAAAAGTGATTCCCAACTGAAGTTTTTTTTCCCTGATTTGTTAACATGTGGTTCTAAACAATTTTAGCTTGGTTGCCAAAACGGGCAACCTTGAGCAATTTGCAAATTAGCATAAATTTAAAATGGCCGCCATGCTAATTGGTGAAACTTACTTTTGGACTATAGATCGTATTTTGAAGTATAAACATGCATATAGGGGTTACTTTATGCATACAATCCATTGCAAATGTTTGTTTTTTATGACTTCGATGTCAACTTTATGACTTAAAGGTCAAATAAGGTCGAATATAGGAAATTCATTATACTGTATTTCGATTATACTGTAATATAAGATTTAAAAAGGGCTAATTACATGTCGATAAGGCAGGCAGAACATCTCTTGTTGTTCTAAAAACAATTTTAGCTTGGTTGCCAATGGATAACCTTGGGCAATGTGCAATAATTAGCATATATTCAAAAATGGCCGCCATGCTATATGATGAAACCTAACTTTTCAACTATAGATCGCATATTAAAGTATAAAACATGCTTACAGGGTTAATGTATGCGTAGAATCCGTTGCAAATGTTGCTTTTATGACTTGATGACAAAATAAATAGGTCAAATAAAAGGTCAAATATAAGGAAATACATTATATTTTTATTTTATTGTAAATATGAGACTTTGAATGGCTAAATTACATGGATATAAATTAGTGAAGATTTATTTGGGTTATGCAGGATCATTTCCATACACTATTTCTTCAATTTTTTTTTTTCAAATCATATCAATCCTGTCATGCCTGGTCAATCCAAGGTCAACTCTTCATTCTGAAAAAAAAGTGACACAGTACGCTGAGATAAAAGGAATTTCAAGACTTCCAGAAAGCTGCCTTGCATATAACATCAAAAATAGACCCTTGAAAAAAAGCCCAAGAAGCACTAAATGTGTGATTGGGGGTCTTATCAGGCATTATGGCCTCAGAGCCTTGATGACCTTCAGTAGCCCCTATCTCTAGAAGCAGCAGAATAATCGAAATATCTCAAAATATCGGAAAAGTTTTACCGGGTGGCGAAAAGGAACTTTCTTTTTTTTTCTTTTCCAAAAATATTTTGGAGTAACATGGGCATGATGGGACCAAACTGTCCTCGTGAATAGGAAGATTAAACTGACAGAAGATAAGGGACAACCTCAATGACCCAGAAAAGTTAGATTGTTTCTTCATGAAGGATTGCTTTGGACATGGCGAACATCCTGTCTTTCCTAGAGTATATGTATGCCCTGGAGACTAAGAGGACATCAGAAAACATTTACATTGCTTCAAAGCATTTAGCTATGAGGAAGACTGTCTTGAATTGTCACATGAAAAGCGCCAGAAGATCGCGGTTAAAAAAAACCGAACGGACCAAGGCATCCTGGAACCTTAGGTAAGCCACGGAGGACGCGGAAGCAGTCTCAGAAACTTGAGGATCTTTTGAGAAAGAATAAAAGAACCCAACGGATAAGAGAGTAGCTGAGCAAGAAAGCGATGAACCACGAACAGCTGCAATTGCTAAATTGTAGTCCTCGGGTCATCAGTAACCAGTTGAGATCAAAAAGACAGATCAGAAAGTTAGTGATGGATGGTAAATATACCTCCCTAGGACCACACCTATCTCCTTGCACCAAGAAAGTGCATTCAGACCTAGAAACGTAGGGGTTATTAAGCTCCCTCCTACTCTGAACTAAAAAACTGAGGCGTACGCTCATCAGAGAAGCTCGACGATCGAGCTCTCTCCCTGATAGTGGCATAGCAACAGTGTAGTATTCCCAACAGGGGCTGAGACATCAGATCCAGACTCTACGGAAACTACATCAGACGTTCCAGAGAGGTCTGGAAACCAACGTCGAGGTATCAAAACCAAACGCACACCAGATTCTCTTTAATTTCTCCTGTGACCTGAGGAATCAGCAGGAACGGAGGAGTTCTCCCACTTTCTCAACAGGATTACGAAGGCATTCTGAGCAAATTCCACCGATTCTGAACCATGACAGAACAGAGGGAGGTTTACTATTGAGCAACGGCGTGTACAAGTCGATACCGCAGAAAGTCGACTCCGAGGGTAGACACTTTCTCCTGGAGAGGTAGTCCGCTAAGAAATAATTTTGACACCGGGATTTGTGAACCTATTAGACAAATGTCTTCCGCGCATCATCGATTGTACCGGTTTGATGGCACGTTCCGTTCAGCAACATTGAATTAGTGCACTCCTGTTTGGTTTAAGGGCCACCGATGTAATGTCGTCAGAAAAGGACCAAAGTAGCATCCAGGCGGTGACGAAACATAACGATGAGACTCGAACATGCGCACGACCGCAGTCCGCTTAAAATCACTGGTGTGATGACAATAACCCCACCCCAAACATAGAACCGCCACGTCAATGGGGAAGTTTCTGGAGGTTAGGAGGAAAGATGTTAGGGTTTGCCTTAGATAAGAAAGCAGCTACAAAGTAAAAAAGAAGCAGACCATTTGATCCAAACCAGCAGAGGGATCATGGTGTGCAAGAGCTCATACTCTCGCGGCTTGTAAACCCTAAAAGACGGAGTTGGAAATGGTCTCATCAGCAGGCGACAATCGTGCAAGACATCGACTAAACTGGAACCCTGTTGTGATCAAAGCAAATATTAGCTCCCGCATCATGAAACTTCTTTAGGGACCGTCCATGCTGCGTAGTCATTCTAGTTGATGATTAACATCCAACTTTGCGTCTAGATGGGATACGAGTGGGGATGTTCTCGACTTCTCGCCACTAGACCAGGAATCCTCCTCCGTTCTAGGAACGTCATTAAGGTAAAAAAAAACCCAGAGGGCGACCACCAACCGGATTCCCCCCCTCTGTCCGTCTGTATCTTCCTCCTCCATCTCTCCCTCTTCTCACTCTATCTAATATTATACTTGATCATTGATTATAATCTTTTCGTTTAATGAGATGGCAATCGTACTGTTAATCACTATTTTCCAGAAAGTTGACTTAGATGACCAGTATTGATGATATGGTTTGTAAAATTAAAGAGATAGTGCACGGAAATACTCCTGCACATCCAAAACCAAGATATTCAGCTTTTCAAAGTCTTATTTTCACAGTCTAATAAAAATATAATAATTCCCTATATTTGATCCTTTATTTGACCTTTAATCACATAAAATTGACATCGAGTTCATAAAGCAACATTTGCAATGGATTCTGCGCATACAGTAACCGCTAATTTGCATGTTTTACACTTCAACTTATGATCTATAAGTTCAACAGTTAAGTTTCATCATATAGCATGGCGGCCATTTTGAATTATGTTAATTATACAAATTGCTCAAAAGTTGTCCATTTGGCAACCAAGCTAAATTATTTTAGAACCACAAGAGATGTCGCTGCTCTTATTCTACATGAAATTAGCCTTCAAAGTCTTATATTCGCAGCATAATCAAAATATAATGAAATTTTCCCTATATTGACCTTTATTTGACCCTTTAGCTCGTAAAATTTATTTTTTATTAAATTTTATTAAATATTATATTTTGCCCAGTTATGCAACCTTTAGAATGTATTAAATACTGTTAATGAGTTCCTAATTTAAATGTGTATTACAATTCTACCATTTTAATTTGCACATGTGAGAGTGTTTTGTTCTTGAAAAGTCTTGGTCCTGCAGTCTAACTTGCCGAAATCATTTGAACTAAAACAAATAGTAATCAACGTAATTGTGATTCTGTCATTTTGCGACCAAGGCGTATAATCATTCTACAATATCACATCAATCAATCTAATCACGTCTTAAAAGAATCTCATAGCCATTGTATTTGATTAAAATAGACTTTTAGATCACGTGATGGTATTATAATGACGTCCTGTTACTGGTCAGAAGTATGTTATAAAAGACGTCGTTAAGACGTCATCGGTCGACCAAAAAAAAGACTCATAATCCGTCATTTATGAACCATCTTAAGACGTCTTGCGTGTGGGCAAGTTGTCGTCATAAAGGGGTCAATTTCTGACGTCAAAAAGACGTAGGCAAGGGAGAAAAGACGTAAATATGACGTTATTTTTTACCAGTTTTTGCTATCAAATACCCCTAAATTCGGCCTTTGTACTACTTTTGTTGAATTTTTGCAATATGCACTAAATCGGTTTGAAATTTTTATTAACCTAGAAAGTTGATTTCCACTGAAGTTTTTTTTCCTGATTTGTTAACATGTGGTTCTAAAACAATTTTAGCTTGGTTGGCCAAACGGGCAACCTTGAGCAATTTGCAAATTAAGCATAAATTAAAAATGGCCCGCCATGCTAATTGGTGAACTTACTTTTGGACTATAGATCGTATTTTGAAGTATAAAACATGCATAATAGGGGTTCTTTTTATGCATACAATCCATTGCAAATGTTGTTTTATGACTCGATGTCAATTTTAATGACTTAAAGAGTCAAATAAAGGTCGAATATAAGGAATTCATTAATACAGTATTTCGATATATACTGTAAATATAGATTTTAAAGGCTAATTACATGTCGATAAAGAGCAGGCAACATCTCTTTGTTGTCTAAAACATTTTAGCTTGGTGTGCCAAATGGAATAACCTTGGGCAATGTGCATAATTAGCATATATTCAAAATGGCCGCCATGCTATATGATGAAACCTAACTTTTTCAACTATAGTCGCAATATTAAAGTATAAAACATGCTTACAGGGGTTTAATGTATGCGTAGAATCCGTTGCAAATGTTGCTTTTATGACTTGAACAAAAATAATAGTCAAATAAGTCAAATATAAGGAAATACATTATATTTTTATTTTTATTGTAAATATGAGACTTTGAATGGCTAATTACATGGATATAAATTAGTGAAGATTTATTTGGGTTATGCAGGATCATTTCCATACACTATTTCTTCAATTTTTTTTTTTTCAAATCATAATCAATCCTGTCAAATGCTGGTCAATCCAAGGTCAACTTTCATTCTGAAAAAAAAAAGTGACACAGTACGCTGAGATAAAGGAATTTCAAGACTTCCAGAAAGCTGCTTGCATAATAACATCAAAATAGACCCTTGAAAAAGCCAAGAAGCACTAAATGTGTGATTGGGGGTCTATCAGGCATTATGGCTCAGAGCCTGATGAACCTTCAGTAGCCTCCTATCTCTAGAAGCAGCAGAATTTATCGAAATATCTCAAAATATCGGAATAGTTTTACCGGGTGGCGAAAGGACTTTCTTTTTTTTTCTTTTCCAAAAAATATTTTGGAGTACATGGCATGATGGGGACCAACTGTCCTCGGTGATAGAGATTAAACTGACAGAAGATAAGGGACAACCTATGACCACAGAAGAGTTAGATTGTTTCTCATGAAGGATTGCTTTGGAACATGGCGAACATCCTGTCTTTCCTAGAGTATATGTATGCCTGGAGCACTAGAGAGGACATCAAGAAAACATTTACATTGCTTCAAAGCATTGCTATGAGGAAGACTGTCTTGGAAGTTGTCACATGAAAGCGCCAGAAGATCGCGGTTAAAAAACCGAACGGACCAAGGCATCCTGGACCTTAGGTAAGCCACGGAGGACCGGAAGCAGTCTCAGAAACTTGAAGGATCTTTTGAGAAAGAATAAAAGAACCGAACGGATAAGAGAGGTAGCTGACAAAAGAAAAGCGATGGAACCACGAACAGGCTGCAATTTGCTAAATTGTAGTCTCGGGTCATCAGTACAGTTGAGATCAAAAAAGACAGATCAGAAAGTTAGTGATGGATGGTAAATATACCTCCCTAGGACCAACACCTATCTCCTTGCACCAAGAAGTGCATTCAGACCTAGAAGACGTAGGGTGTTGCTATAAGACTCCCTCCTACTCTGACTAAAAACTGAAGCGGTTACGCTCATCAGAGAAGCTCGACGATCGGAGCTCTCTCCTGATAGTGGCATAGCAACAGTGTAGTATTCCCAACAGGGGCTGAGACATCATATCCAGACTCTACGGAAACTACAATCAGACTTCCAAGAGGTCTGGAAACCACGTCGAGTATCAAAACCAACGCCACCAGATTCTCTTTAATTTCCTGTGAACCTGAGGAATCAGCAGGAACGGAGGATTCTCCCCACTTTCTCAACAGGATTACGAAGGCATTCTGAGCAAATTCCATCACCGATTCTTGAAACCCATGAACAGAACAGAGGGAGGTTTATACTATTGAGCAACCAGGGTGTAACAAGTCGATACAAGAAAGTCGACTCCGAGGGTAAGAACACTTTCTCCTGGAGAGGTAGTCCGCTAAGAAATAATTTGACCCGGGATTTTGTGAACCTATTAGACAAATGTCTTCCGCGCATGCATCAATTGTACGGTTTGATGGCACGTTCCGTTCACAACATTGAATTAAGTGCACTCCGCTTTTTGGTTTAAGGCGGCCACCGATGTAATGTCCGTCAGAAAAAGGACCAAAGTAGCAACCAGGCGGTGACGAACTAACGAATGAGACTCGAACATGCGCACACGACCGCAGTCGCTTAAAATCACTGTACTGATGACAATAACCCCACCCAACATAAGAAACCGCCACGTCCATGGGACAGTTCTGGAGTTAGGGAAAGATGTTAGGGTTTGCCTTAGATAAGAAAGCAGTACAAAGTAAAAAAAAAGAAGGCAGACATTTGATCCAACCAGACAGAGGGATCATTGGTGTGCAGAAGCTCATACTCTCGGCTGTAAAACCCTAAAGACGGAGTTGGAAATGTCTCATCACCAGGCGAAATCGTGCAAGACATCGACTAACTGGACACTGTTAGTGATCAAAGCCAAATATTTAGCTCCCGCATCATGAACTTCTTAGGGACCGTCCATGCTGCGTAGTCATCTCTAGTTGATGATTAACATCCACTTTGCGTCTAGATGGGATACGAGTGGGGATGATCTCGGACTTCTCGCCACTGACCAGGAATCCTCCTCCGTTCTAGGAACGTCATTAAGGTAAAAAAACCCAGAGGCGACACCAACCGGATTCCCCTCGTCCCGTCTGTATCTTTCTCTCCATCTTCTTCCCTCTTCTCACTCTATCTACTATTATACTTGATATTGATTATAATCTTTTCGTTTAATGAGATGGCATCGTACTGTTAATCACTATTTTCCAAAAGTTGACCTTAGATGACCAGTATTGATGATAATGGTTTGTAAAATATAAAGAGATAGTGCACGAAATACTCCTGCACATCCCAAACCAAGATATTCAGCTTTTCAAAGCCTTATTTCACAGTCTAATAAAAAATATAATAATCCCTATATTTTGACCTTTATTTGACCTTTATCAACATAAAATTGACATCGAGTCATAAAAGCAACATTTGCAATGGATTCTGCGCATCAGTAACCGCTATTTGCATGTTTACACTTCAACTACTGATCTATAGTTCACAGTTAAGTTTCATTATTATAGCATGGCGGCCATTGAATTTATGTTACTTATACAAATTGCTCAAGTGTCCATTTGGCAACCAAGCTAAAATTTTTAGACCACAAAGATGTCGCCCTGCTCTTATCACATGAATTAGCCTTTCAAAGTCTATATTCGCAGCATAATCAAATATAATGAATTTTCCTCATCTGAACCTTTATTTGACCTTAGCTCGTAAATTAACATCGAATCAAATACAAACAACATTTTGCAAATGGATTCTTTGCATAAAGTAACCCCTAAATGCATGTTTTTATACTTCAAAATGCGATCTATAGTTCAAAAGTTAAGTTTCACCATATAGCATGGCGGCCATTTTGAATTTATGCTAATTATGCAAATTACTTAAGGTTGCCCGGTTGGCAACCAAGCTAAAATTGTTGTAATATCACATGAGATCACAAATCAGCAAAAAAACTTCAGTGGAAACAACTTTTCTAGGATCACTACACAAGGTATAGGAGCTTCAAACGGACTACTAGTTAATTTATGAAATAAGCGACATGTACTAGTGAAAAACATGTCATAACTATTTGATATATTTAATAAGTAAGCTTTTTAAATAGATACAGTGTGTCCCACAAAAAATGCCAATGGCACTTCAGATGGATATAAAATTAAACCCTATGGTAATAATGTCATGAATATATAAATAGCTAGAACAAAAAAAAAAAAAAAAAAAAACATAACATACAAAAGAAAAAATACATTAAAAAAAATTGAAATTCCAATTCAATAATTTCCCAGACGTATGTTTAGAGAACATCTGTGCAAAAAATTGAGTTATTTGTGGGTAAGGTATTCAGTAGATCTTGTTTTAGGCAAAAAGGGCTAATTTGCATAAATTATGCTTATTAAACATTTTTGATGATTTTGTTGTTGTTGTTGTTGTTGTTGTTGGTCCATAAAATTCCCCGATATATAAACTTCCTACTGATGTATGGTTTTGAAGGGTTATTATTTTCATTTCTTCAGAAAAAAGCCAATTAGAAGTGTAGCAATTAGCCTATAACCCCCCCCCCCCCCCCCCCCTCCCCCTTAACCCTTCCGCTGCGGCAGGCCCATATATGGCCCACTGAGAGGTAACTCGCTGAGACGGCAGGCCCATATATGGCCCACAAAATAGATTTATTTTCAGAGCAATATTTACCCGCTATTTAGAAAGAATAAGAAGTAAACATGTAATGAAATCCCTTCTAAGAACACCAACTATTACTGTCCTGTTAAAAAATCATACCCTTTCAATTTGAAATTTCCAAGAAAAATGTGATTTTGTAACAACCACGAATCTCTTCTTGTCTGCTTTTTCGCAAACGATCTTTGTGTACATAAACAAACGGGGGATAGAAGCGGACTCGTACAGCCGTACGCGCGCGCCAGTTATCCCACAATCCTTTGCGTGATACCATCGGGTTGGGCGTTCTTTTCGTTATATTAGGGGGGGGGGGGGGGTGAATTACACATTGGAAAGACGGACATGAAATAGTATAAAAGCGAAAGGAGTAAAGACGAAAAGCGCGATTTTCGTGAAGTGAATCAAAAGAAATACCGAGTCAAAAAGGGCTGAGCTTTTTATCCCCCGTTGAAGAACTGTTTTCAAAATAAAATAAATTTTGTTTGGGAAATAATTTAATTACAAGTACGCGACAGGAGCAATACATTGCTAAACGGGTAGTTTCTTGGAATATCACAGTTGATCAAATCCATGTACTTTTATACCAAGTCAAATTAACGATTGCATTGAACTTTTTTTTTAACTCGCTAAATTACAACCACTGATTTGCACTCTATTATTATTTTCTTGAAAAAACTTGTAAAAAGTTTATTTGAACCCATTTTAGAATGTTTATCTAAGCATGTAAGGATGTTATGTAGGCTAATTATAGGAGACTATATATGTGCTTGATGATACAAAGCTTACATGTAAAGAAAAGTAGATCTGCTTTCATAGGAGATGGTAACAAAAAGGGTATGAACATTACAGGGTAGTACATATTATGTCTATTGTCTCCATCCCGATAATCAATAACTATTCTTTGCGGAGCCCGGAGTATATACCTTCTCACTATTGTGTCTCCAAGGCATCTCCAAGGCGTAGTCATGGCACCCAACATCCTGGTATCACAAGCTGTTAATTAGTAATAGCTTTGCTTGTGATTATCCCACAAAGTTATCACTGTCAACTTAGCCCAAATTCTACTGTTGAAGGGATTGTGAAAATTGTAATACAGGCAGATAAACTGACACATAATTTCATGTAATATTGAATTCTTCCCTATTTTTTTTCTCGACCTTTTCGATCTACAAATACATGTGTGCCAATATAATTGTATTGTATTGATAAAAAGTAAATATTTTATACATAACATTTTGTATGTTTCAATAATAAAATGTATCAAACTGTGTGGATTATGGCCGATGTGACGTTCCATGCCAATCTTTCTAGAATCAAATCACTTTTTTTCAGTAAACACCATGTCTTCCCTCATTTTTTTTTTTCTCTTATTATCGTTTATTTTTATTGTTGTTGTTCTCTTTGTTTTTATCGGTGCAAGGGTTCATAAGGGTGTTTTTCCACGGAGAGAGAGAGAGAGAGATGAAAGAGAAAGAGATGACAATGAGTAATTGCGTGTTTCAACTGGGATGAGGAGATAAAGGAAGGATAGCGAGATAGAGAGGGACGACATCCATCCATTTTCTGTTATTTTGCAGTGGTCCTTTATAGAATGTTTTTACGTTGTCCTAAATTATTGAATATATCAGCAATGGAAGATGCTGGGGCCCACGGATTTTCATTTCAATTTCCCTTTTTCCATTATTTAGCCTAGCCCCCCCCCCCTCTCTCTCTCTCCCTCTCTCCCTCTCCCTCTCCTCTCTCTCTCTTCTACAACATCTTATTTTTGCACACCTTAAATTCAATCAATTGAAAAAGATGAAATGATTTAATCCTATAGCGTTTCAGAAAGAGATGTGGTAGAAAGCAAAATAATAATATATAAATATCGTCTTTATTATGTTCGCTGGTTTTTTTTTTTTTTTTTTAGGTGGCAAGAAATATCCATCATAAAATATTC
Source organism: Paracentrotus lividus (assembly GCA_940671915.1). Taxonomy (NCBI): domain Eukaryota; kingdom Metazoa; phylum Echinodermata; class Echinoidea; order Camarodonta; family Echinidae; genus Paracentrotus; species Paracentrotus lividus. The sequence continues at coordinate 26,316 of CALNVZ010002059.1, read as the reverse complement.
TGTTTAGATTGTGTGAAATATGTAGCCAATGTAATTTTAGGGGGCGAGGGGGATGGGTGTGTTTTGACTTCCAATTTTATAACATTTTTATCAGTTTTACTAAGTTTCCTTCCGTCTTCATTTTCTTCCTAAAAACTTAGACCCTTATTTTTCTTTTGAAGACATTTTTCCCCCATGTTTGTTTGGTTAATAATTGTATGTACTTATCTCGATTACCGTACATCAGACTTTCTAAACTGAGCTCAGCAAAATAGTGATTATGAAGTTCGTACATTAACGTAAAATAAATGCGAGTATGTCATTCACCTAAAGCATATGTGTTTGTCTATGACGCACATAGAGGTAGAAGCAGAGAGTATGGAGAAGACAGACAAAGAAGAGGGACAAGATAGATAGAACAAGAGAGAGATGGATTCCTTGAATACAATAGCAATTACCACAACAAAATACACAGAATTTTTATTTTATTTTTTATTTTTTTCCCTCATCCCATTTAAAAAAAAAACGGTGTTTTAAACAACGAAATATAAAAAGTAAATTTTCAAGGCTTGATATCCAGAGGATATGTATGGATTATTGGTGTGCAATCATACTAACAATCAACCCTTTTTGAATTTCCTCTTTTCAAGAATGACTAGCATGCAAAGGGACCCGTATATAACATGCAAATAGAATCCTGCTACTGCTAGAGTTTTCTTACACAATTAGAAGACGAACGCATGTACTCCGGAGAGGACCGGAGTTCCATACAATTGCGAGTTCAAAAGCCGTGCGTGCTGTCGTGCGTGCGATCACAATAATAGCTGGTTTACACAACATAATAGGAAAGTCCATAAATCGAAAAGCCTAAAATAGGTTATATTCATGTTAAAATTACATCTTTTTCTCCACGATTCTAAGACATATTTTCCAGCAAGTGAAAGAAGAAACTTTAGCCTTTATAGTTTTGTGTTAAAAAAAAAAAAAAACTTTTTTATGATTCACATTTAAAAAAAGAGGATATAAAAGCACTTTTGGAAGTGAAACTTACGTCCCCAATTTCGGGCCGACTAATCCAAGCTGAGAAATGGCTCCGTCACAGGGGAGTGAATTCGCCAAAAATTACCGCCGCAGCGGAAGGGTTAATCCTTGTAATCTTTGAATTCTCAACGGTGCGGCATTCCCCTGAGCATAACGGAAACGTAATAACTTCAAATCACGTTATTTTCAAGCTTTCGGCCTTTATCTTTCAAGATTGAAAATGTCGGGTAAAGTAGCGGATAATTGATCTAAATCCTTATACATTCATTTATTTATACCATAACAGCAATGTCCCTGCAAAAAAAAGTCCTTCCAATTCATCACTGAATATTTACCAACTCAAATTTTACAAGTGTCCCCCATAAATTATTTGTACACGTGAAAAAAAAATAGAAATTATCAAATCGACGTTGGTTTAAAATTTTCTTTTTTTTCTTTTTTTCCAAAAATTACTATTTATTACTATTTAATTTAATTCAGATTGTGGTTAATGTCATCATCACCTGAACCCTAAATCTCAAAATGTTCCATCAGTCTCGGAATTTAGGCCGCCCATTTGCAGTTTGTACAACTCAGAAGATGGGGTTATTAAGGAGTTTTAAAAATTGGGGGGGGAGGGGGGGGCCTTCCTTTGGCTTCAATAGGGTCGCATGACCTCTTGGCATACTATCCGACCAATTTAAGCACTCATTCACGCAATACCATTCCAAGTTCACTGGAAGCGATGTCCTGGAGGTTTGATGGTGAGTCTTGAGGGCGCTGTCGCTCAGATCACCTCTCATGCGCTAATAGGGATAAATGTGGATCTGAGGTGCCGCTTTTCTAGCTTCTTAACAGTTTTCTCTTCCTCTGCTAAATAATTAAAACGCCTTAATTATGCTTCGCTGCATGGCTTGGGTCCAGCGTCATTGTCTGAAACCACAAACTTGCCAATCAGGCTTTACGCAGTGGAAGCCTCTAAAAGGCAAAATAGTCTCAATGGACATAGATTTTCTTTTCATGATATTGATAAGACGCGTAAT
>CALNVZ010002059.1:13403-23878 GCA_940671915.1 Paracentrotus lividus | reverse complement strand
GGTTAAGAAAGCAAAATAATATATATAAATATCTTCTGTATTATGTCGCTGGTTTTTTTTTTTTTAGGTGGCAAGAAATATCCATACATACAAATATTTTTGTTTAGATGTGTGAATATGTAGCCAATGTAATTTTTTTAGGGGGCGAGGGGGATGGGTGTTTGACTCCAATTTATATACATTTTTATCAGTTTTACTAAGTTTCCTTCCGTCTTCACTTTTCTTCCTCCCAATTTTGACCTTATTTTTCTTTTGAAGACATTTTCCCCATGTTTGTTTGTTAATAATTGTTATGTACTTATTCATTGCGAATTACCGTACATATCAGACTTTTCTAAAACTGAGCTCAGCAAAAAATAGTGATTCCATGAAGTTCAGTACATTACGAAAATAATGCGAGTATGGTCATTCATCCTATACCAAGCATATGTGTTATTATGTTCCTATGACGCACATAAAGAGGTAGAAGCAGAGAGTATGGGAGAAGACAGATCAAGAGAAGAGGACAGAGATAGATAGAACAAGAGAGAGATGGATTCTTGATACAACATTTTTATTTTATTTTTTATTTTTTTCCCATTTAAAACGTGTTTTAACACGATATAAAAAAAGTAATTCAGGCTTGAATAGTACACAGCAGGATATGTATGGATTATTGGTGTGCAATCATACTAACATCACCCTTTTTGAATTTCCTCTTTTCAAAGAATGACTAGCATGACAAAGGGACCCGTTATATAACATGCTATAGAACTCCTGCTACTCTGAGAGTTTTCTTACAAACTTAGAAGACGACGCATTGTACTCGGAGAGGAATAGCCGGAAGTTCATACAATTGCGAGTGTCAAGCCGTGCGTGCTGTCGTGCGTGCGATCAATAATAGCTGGTTTGTACACAAACATAATAGGAAAGTCTACATATCGAAAAGCCGTAAAATAGGTTATATTTTCATGTTAAAAATTTACATCTTTATTCTCCACGATTCTAGACCATATTTCAGCAAGTGAAAGAAGAAACTTAGCTTTATAAGTTTTGTGTTTAAACTTTTTTATGATTCACATTTAAAAAAGAGATAAAAGCATTTTGAAGTGAAACTACCCCCAAATTTCGGCCGAACTATCCAAGCTGAGAAATGGCTCCGTCACAGGGGAGTGAATTCGCAAATACCGCCCCGCAGCGGAAGGGTTAATCTTGTAACTTGAATTCTCAACGGTGCGCATCCCCTGAGCATAACGGAAACGTAATAACTTCAAATCACGTTATTTCAAGCTTTCGGCCTTTATCTTCAAGATTGAAAATGTCGGGTAAGCGGTATGATCTAATTTCCTTATACATTTCATTTATTATACAGCATGTCCCTCAAAAAATGTCCCTCCAATTCATCACTGAATAATTACCAACATTAATTTTTACAGTGTCCCCATAAATTATTTGTACACTTTGAAAAAATGAAATTAAACAAATCGACGTTGGTTTGAAATTTCAATTACTATTTATATCAGATTGTAGGTAATGTCATCATCACCTGAACCCTAAATCTCAAATGTTCCATCAGTCTCGGAAGTTCTAGGCCGCCATTTGCAGTTTGTACACTTCAGAAGATGGGGTTTTTTAAGGAGTGTTTAAAATTGGGGGGGGGGGGGCCTTCTTTGGCTTCAAGGGTCGTCATGAACCTCCTTGGCATACTATCGACCAATTTAGCACTCATTTCACGGCCAATACCATTCCAAGTTCACTGGAGCGTGTCCTGGAGGTTTGATGGTGAGTCTTGAGGGCGCTGTCGCTTCAGATCACCTCTCATGCGCTAAATAGGGATTAAATGTGGGATCTGAGGTGCCTTTTCTAGCTTCTTAACAAGTTTCTGCTAAAATAACGCCTAATTATGCTTCGCTGCATGCTTGGGGTCACTGTCATGTCTGAACCCAACTTGCCAATCAGCCTTTACGCAAGTGGAAGCCTCTAAAAGGCAAAAATAGTCTCATGGACATCAGTTTTCATGATGATATTGATAGACAGACAGTAATCAATGAAATATTGCAATTTGCGACCAAAGAAAATTTCCTCCAAGGCCACAGAGGCTGAGGAATGACTGGGTGCCTTCAAGAGTGTCTGCAACAGGCTAAATGGCTACATTACTATAAGTAGAACAATTGGCGAGAAAGAAGTCAAATGAAAGGGACAGTAACAAAGAAGCGTCATGCTTTTGCAAAACAACATGTGAACAGGCCTGCGGAGTACTAGCACTCTGTCCTAAGATCTAATTAGTGCAAAAGTGATTGGATATGATGCACGGGACCATGTGTGTCTTGTAGGAAGCTTTCAGTCAGTCATGCATGGAGCCATCAGTGAAGCACAGGGGAGGATGTTTCATGATTTGGAGTTGTATGGCAGCCAGTAGAGTTAGAGAGATAAATTTCATAACATGGCATCATGAATGCTGAAGCCATGAGGATATTCTTGCCCCTCAGAATGGCTCAGATGCTCCCATCTGATTCAAATCTGAATGGTCGCCAATTTACGGTCCAACATAATAATGACCCCAAGTAAACAGCAAACCGTATTAAAGTAATATTGCAACATAAACATGTTAAGCTGCAAGAAAGGGCACCTCACAGCCCAGATTTAATCCCCACTTAGCACATGAGAGGTGATCTGAAGCGACAGCGCCCTCTATAGACTGATCATCCAACATCCAGCAGCTCCAGGACACGCTCCAGCGAACTTGGAATGGTTTTGGCCGTGAAATGAGTGCTAAATTGTTTGACAGTATGCCAAGAAGGTTGATGACTGCCCTGGAAGCCAAAGAAGAACCCCAAACATTTTAAAAACTCCTTTAAAAATCCATGTTCTCAAGTGTACAAATTGCAAATCGCGGCCTAAAACTTCCAAACGTGGTTTAGTTGTTCCATGGTCTAAATCAATTTTTTAAACCACGGATTTAGACCATGGTCTAAATTTTGGTATTCACAAACCACCTGATTCTAGACGGGCTATACACGTTTGTGAATTCGGGCCTTAATGTGAAGGTGATAACCAACATACCCTACATTAACTATAAAGTAACTAATATTTAAACACGAAACGTCGATATTTTTAACACGTCTGGTTTCTTCACAAAGTGTAATAATTTTCGGGCGCACTTACATGTATAGGGCGCGAATTAAGTTGATGTGTACTTAAGAAGCCACACTAATACTCTGGGCGGAATTCTCTGGTGACAATTTCACAAATGTTTCTTCGCTTCATTGGTTTAGAATATTACAGGCTTGGTTGTTGCAGCAAATTACTTTGTTACGCATTCATTCCAAGTTTGATACACATGGGAGTCCACTAACAAAAGATGTATGCGTTTCATTATATCTGTGGCTTCACTATTATTTCATTATTAACAACTCTGATGTGGCCATAGCTTTTGTTTTCAAGTATTAATGTGTATTCACTGCGCCAAAGTCTAGACTAGTATGTGTGAATTTCGAGTCTTCTGGACCCCATTGTAGAGACGTACCCTGAGTCCCTCCGAGGGATAACTTAAAGCAGATTAGTTCTAAAAGAATAATTTTCAGTCGCTAGTAACTCTCAATCTCAGTTATCGAGCGCGGACGTTATTAGTAAGTCTTTACGCATTCCGACTTGTGATTAGAATAAACATAATGGTTCATCAGAATATTATATATAACTCCTTTAGAGTTTAATAGGCAATTAAGTGAGCAGTCGAAAACTCCTAGAGCGGTCTATTCAACAAACTGAATAGGTCTTTTTTATTGAATAAGTATCAGCTGATTTTTAGATTTAATACTAAGACAGAAAACTAATCAAACTTCAGTTTCATGGTCTGTGTTTGGCTTCAATGCAGGATCTTGCAACTTGGACTGGCTGAAATCACTGCTGTTATATACATCACCGACTCTCTGTTTAAAAACCAAGAAGCGAGACCAAATGGAACATTTCCATGAAAGTTACAAAAATTAAATGGGCTTTCAAACATATTGACATCAAATTGGCATAATACTTCATTAATAATTCAATTTAGCGCCTAATCAAATGGAGCATTTTTTTTTTGGGGGGGGGGACACGCTGTATAATATATATAATACTGTAGGGATTGGTCTCCATGGCATTAAGTTACTTAACATGTATGGCCATCGTAGTATGTTGACGAGTATTTGAATTTGTGAATGTAGTCTTAATATTTTGGAATATAATTATTAGAGGTTTAAAGTCAAGTTCTATATTATGACGGCCGGGGGGTGAGTTGGGGGTAAAGCTTGAAATAAACTAATTTCAAGTGTATGGCGACGTATCAGTCCCGTCGAATCTATGATGATCTGTCCTGGAAGTATTAATGTAATGTATATGTGGTTCACGCGCGGATCCGACGGGCCCGCCCTCCCGCCCTCCCCACCCACTCTCTGTACGACCCCAAAAAAATAATAATAGGGATTAAATACATTAAAAATTTTTTTTTTTTTTAATGAATGAATAAATTAAAAAAAATAAAAATAAAAAAAAGTAGGAGTAAAAGGGAGAAAGAAGGAAAAAGGAAAAGAAAAGAAGAAAAAGAAAGAAAGAGAAGGGTATAAGGCCCGATGCTTGTTCAATTTTTCGCCCAACTTTATAGGATTTATTTGGTTCTAAACGACCATAACACAGGCCTTTAATGTGGGGGAGGGCCCACGAGGCCGAATTTTCTCATATTGTATTTTGCAATAATTGCTTAAACGCCTTTTTTAAAAGATAATCTAGAGTAGTAGTCATAATAAATCAAAACATTCTTGTTAATACCAGAAGCCATAAATACTACACACCAAAGGAATTTACAGAAAATTGCGTATTTGCTGAGAAAAGAGTAAAATAAGCATGATTTCAGTATCTGGACGGCCCGTCCAAGCACATGCGTGATTAACTCGGCTACGTGGAAAGTCTACGGGTATATGATGTGCACGCGATTCACACCGGATCTGTGTGCGTATGTTGTGCCGTGACTTGCGGCGATATAGCGGTCTACTCCAAGTCTCAATTTGACGGACTGTTTCGATATTTTTTCAACATTTCTTCTAAAATCATTATCGAAACGTGAATATAATCTGGTGTAGGCATATGTATATGTTAATGGAACAATTAATGTGAGGACATATCTTACAGATTTATCGAAAATTATTTTGGCTGTAAGAACTAAAGCTTGGCTTTAAAGAAAGAAACGCCCTTTTTAAAGAAAGAGAAATAAAAATTAAAAAATATTTAGAACTAAAGTTTCAAAATTTCACACAAAAAAGAGGCCTCTTGAACCCTCTGCCTCCTGGGTAAAATGGTCGGCCTCATGGGTATACTAGAAAGAGTCCCGTTATTAATTCAAAATATTTTTTGAAACCCCAAATTCACAAATAATAACTTTAACTTTTACCTTTAAAAATTTTAAAACCCCAATTTTTCGGCTCACGCTTCGCACTCGCTGATACCAAATCATAATGCACAAATAAATTATTATAACTCAAATTTTTACCTTAACAAAATTTTTCAGCTCACACTTTGCGCTCGCGGATACTAAATAGGGTCTATAATACACAATTATCTACCATTTTCTAGTACTAGAAAATGGCCCTTTATTTATTCCATATAACTTTTAACACCTCAAAATTTTCGACTCGCGCTTCGCGTTCGCAGATTCCAATTCAGAAGGGTATATAATGCACAACTATCTACAATTTTTTGTACTAGAAAGTGCGCCTTTATTTATTCTATATGTCTTTTAAAACCCCAAATTTTCGGCTCGCGCTTCGCACTCGCTGATACTAAACCATAATGCCCAATTGTTGGCTCAAAAATTTCGGCTCGCAGATACCAATTCAGTAGGCATATAATGCAAAATTAACTCAAACTTTTCAGCTCGTGCTTCGTGCTCGCGGATACTAAATAGGGTCTATGATACACAATTATCTACAATTTTTTTTACGCTAGAAATGCCTCTTTATTTATTCCATATATCTATTAAAACCCCAAATTGTTGGCTTGCGCTTCGCACTCGCGGATCCTAAACCATAATGCAGACATAACTCCCATTTTCAGCTAAAATTTTCGGCTCGCGCTTCGCGCTCGTAAATACCAATTCAGCGGGATATATAATGCACAATTAACTAAACATTTTCAGCTACATAATAGGCTCTATGATACACAATTATCTACAACTTTTATGCTAGAAATGCCCCTTTATTTATTCCATTTATTTTTTAAAACCCCAATTTTTTGGCTCGCGCTTCGGGCTCGCTCATATTAAATCATAATCGTATCAGGACATCTCCCCCGGAGGACAATTTCCGGAGGACAGCTCCCCCGGAGGACATAGGGTTAGGGTTAGGGTTAGGGTTAGGGTTAGGGTTAGGGTTAGGGTTGTCCTCCGGGGGAGTTGTCCTCCGGGGGAGCTGTCCTCCGGGAATTGTCCCCGGGGGAGTTGTCCTCCGGGGGAGATGTCCTAGAACCAATCATAATACACAAATAGCTCCAATTTTTACCTCAAAATTTTCAGCTCGCGCTTCGCCCTCGCTGATACTAAACCATATAAATGCACAAAAATCTCTAATTTTGAACTCAAAATTTTCGGCTCGCGCTTCGCGCTCGCAGATACCAATTCAGTAGGGTATATAATGCACAATTAATTTAAATTTTTACCTTAAAGTTTTCATATCACGCTTTGGGCTCGTGGATACTATATAGGGTCTATAATGCACAATTATCTCAAATAATAGCTAAAAAATTTCGGCTCGCGCTTCGCACTCGCTTTGTTTGTTTGTTTTTTTTTATTAATAAAACACCCATTCTTAAAATCATAAATTATTATTTTTTTCTAGCATATATTATAAATTTGTTTTCATAGCAGTAAAAATGAAATTGTTTAAATTCCTCGTTTTAGGTCAGTATAGGTCTATATGTCGGGGAATGTTTTAAACTCGCGCTTCGCGCTCGTTTGCTTGCTCCGCTCGCAAGATATTTTTTTTTCAAAGTTGGGCCCCCCCCCCTCTGGAAAATCTTGGATCCGCGCCTGTTTCCAATGGGATTCCCTTTATCACTGTGTTTGCATTTCAAAAACATTTTGCCGATGGCATGGAGATGCATGGTTTTGTCATATGGCGTAAAATAGGTTTCTGCGATAGCGGGTTTGTGATTGAAAAAAGGGTGTAATGTCAGACAGAGGTCATACTTACGGTACTCCTATCATTAGGGTGGCGGACGAGTCCCTTCCATAGTTGATAAATGGTGTTGCTCTCTTCAGGGCTGAGGATACTGGGTAGGTGTGCGCCAAGTTGAACACAGATGTTCTCTGCATCGTTCCACTTCATTGGCTTCCCGAAGAATCGGAAACACTCGTCACCTACTTTCATTCAATAGTCGGGACATGTATTCCTGCAGAGCTGACCTTCACTAAGACAAATGAAGCTCACGAGGAATAGCATGGTAGAGATCGCCTGTATCTTCGACGCCATTTTGATTCACCTGGGGCTGCTTTTTTTTCTGTTCAGTTGATTTTTTTTTTTTAAATATATAATAATATAATATAAAGGGTAATAATTATGATATAGGTTTTCCAGAACAATTTTAAACTGTTTGCAAACGAATTCGTTAATGTTCCTTCAATTCAAACGATATCTGGTCGAGCGGTGCTATCGGTCATTTAAATTAACGCCTAGACCAAGCATTTAGTGTTCTTTCATAGTCGTTAATCAATTTCGTTTTTGTGCTATAAAAACTGTATATATGCAATGAATTTTGTCAATGTGCATGCATGGACAAATTTTAGCGACCACTGAAGAATGGGACTGCTCACAAAATCAAATTGATCGGCGCAATTTGCTATTGGATTGAACGTTTTTTTTTTTTTTTGGGGGGGGGGGATGTTCATTAACAATTTTTTTGGCAGATGAATTATCGCTATTAAATAATGATAATACCAGTTTCTTATAAAAGCCCAACCTAATAAAGCTCATCTATAGTTTTGGGAGAACAGATTTTTTTTTGTTTTACTTCCACACTGTAAAAAAAATAATACAGCAAAGTGATGTCAGCAGAGTCGCCATACAAAAATGTAATTTGAAATAACAGTTTTGCAGTAAATTTCTTCTCTAATAATTAATGAAAGAGAAGAAAAGAAATCATTAGAGTTCTATAGCTGACATATTTGGTTAAAACGGAACAAATGTTTTACTCCTGATGTATATTTTGTTCTCAATTATTCCTTATTTGCAGGAGAAATTTACAACAAAACTGTTTTTTAAATTACATTTTTTATGGCGACTCTGCTGACAGCGGATTTGCTGTAAAAATACAAACATTTTTTGCAGTGCAGAGCAGAATATCATGAATGAATTTGTAATAAAATCCACTCTAACACCTGAAATTAGCAAAAAGACTTTGTTGTCTGTTGATGGGCCTCAACAGAAATGATCTGTATACCGGGAGAATAAGACCATGCAGTGGTTTGTGTGCGAAGTATATGCTATTGATACACAGATTGATATGCATGTCCTGTATGGGGCAGGTCAGCACATGCTTCAAAGATAGATCGATCACTCAACAGTGCATGTAGGGCCATAACAGGCTGCCTTACATGACGAACGCAGTCCGTTTGAGGACAGTATACCCCTTCTTGCAACTCTCCCTGATAGCAGACATGGTCGTAATAACGTTGTAATGACGTCGTAAACTAGTAATACTGGTCATACGTCGTATATACGACGTCTTCATAACGTCATATTGACCACTTTCAACGACAAGTATATTTTGCATTTTTAAATGACAAGATTATGACATTCTTATGACGTCTACTATTTACCAATCTACGACGAGAAAATTTGCATTTTATACGACTAGATTATGACGTGATTGTGACGTCTACCAATCTACGACGAGTAAATTTGCATTTTTATATCACGAGATTATGACGTCATTTATTGACCAATCTACGACAAGCATAGAACAAGGTTCGTTATTCCTAAATTGAATCAGGTTTGGTTTTCCGATAATAGAATAAGGTTCGTTATTCCTAAAATTGAGCTTTTACTGCCAGACCGAAAGGATTAAGATAGTTGGGGACTGGGTTTTGGTCACCCATGAATAACCTCCAGATAAGGGGGATTTTTGGGGGGCCGGGGGGAGGGGTGTTATTATTTAACAGCATCTGCTGTTAAATTTTGATTTTCGGAAAATTTATTTCACAAAATTATCAATGGCGACTTTTTCTGATAAAGAATTAGTTTCGCTTCTAAAGTCGGGCCGTTTAACAGTCCATAACTAAATAGTTTCTTCCACAATAGTTTTCGTTCTGTCTTTATTTAATGAAAAAATTATTTCAGCGGCGAATTGTTCTGGTAAAGAATAAGTTTCATTTCTAAAATTGGTCCGTTATCACTAAATAACTAAATAATTTATTTCGCAATTGTGTCAGTTCGTTATTCGTGTGGGGGTAGCTAAAGGGGCTTAAAACCACGAATGTATGGCAGGCGCGGATCCAGGATTTTCCAGAGGGGGGGGGGCAACTTTAAACAAAATCTTGCGAGCGGAGCGAGCAAACGAGCGCGAATCGCGAGTTTAAAACACTCCCCGATATAATAGGCCTATACTGACCTAAAACGGGGAATTTAAACAATTTTATTTTTACCCCTATGAAAACAAACTAGCAATATATATAAAAGCAACAAAAAGAGAAAAAAAAACTGAATAATTAAAACAAAACTTTAGTGGCTTGAATATGTATTTTAAATTGCCACCATGAATACGATTATTGCCTAATTAGAATTACATTAGACGTTGCGAGTGCAAATTTGGCCAAGAACGGCATGTTATAGCCATGTTGCTATGCCACAGGCGGTAGAACGAATTTGAAAGTGGGGGGTCACGATGGAAAATGGGCATTTTTCTTGAAAAGGGGGGCAATTGAGACCAGATGCATAAAGAGAACTATATTCGGATGAATAGGGGGAGCACCCGAAAAATTGCATTTCAATTCTTTCTTTGTCATTTTTTCCCTTCATAATTTAAGATCAAGAGTGGGGCGAGTCCGCCCTATATCGACGATATATTTAAGCCTATAGGAGCGGCCTGTGTGGTAGCGGATCCTGGCATATCCGCAGATAGTGACGACTTGCCGATACCTGCGCGCAGATATCGGCAATGACCCGCGGATAATGACTCAAAGTGAGCCAAATCTGCGGTACCCTATACCGCAGATCTTGTCCGTCAGCAGATTTGGTCTGCTGGCTGAAAGTGAAGGACTATATCCGCGATTTCCGCGGATATTGTCCGTTTTTAATTTTTTTATTCTACTTCTTACTCTCTTGGTCCCTCAGCAAGGGTCAATAGGCCTACCTGATGTTCCCCGCGGATATTGTCTGCTCCCGCTCTCTTTCTTTCTCTCTCTGTTAGCATTTTCTTTTCCCTCTCTGTTTTTGTCTCGAAGCGAAGGACCATATCTGCTGTTCACGCGGATC
>CALNVZ010002055.1:61173-77163 GCA_940671915.1 Paracentrotus lividus | reverse complement strand
GCCTCATCAATTGTACGGTTTGATGGCACGTTCCGTTCAGCAACATTGAATTAGTGCATTCCTGTTTGGTTTAAGCGACCACCGATGTACCGTCCGTCAGAAAAGGACCAAAGTAGCATCCAGGCGGTGACGAACATAACGATGAGACTCGAACATGCGCACGACCGCAGTCACTTAAAATCACTGTCTGATGACAATGACCCCACCCCAAACATAGAACCGCCACGTCCATGGGGACAGTTCTGGAAGTTAGGGAAATCTGTTAGGGTTTGCCTTAGATAAAAAGCAGCTACAAAGTCAAAGAAGAAGCAGACATTTGATCCAACCAGACAGAGGGATCATGGTGTGCAATAGCTCATACTCTCGGCTTGTAAAACCCTAAAAAGACGGAGTTGGAAATGTCTCATCAGCAGGCGACAATCGTGCAAGACATCGACTAAACTGGACAGCTGTTGTGATCGAAGCCAACGTTTAGCTCCCGCATCATGAACTTCTTAGGGACCGTCCATGCTGCGTAGTCATTCTAGTTGATGATTAACATCCAACTTTGCGTCTAGTGGGGATGATCGCGGACTTCTCGCCACTGACCAGGAATCCTCCGGAATCCTATGTGGTGTGAGGAAGCTGGAGATGGAGAGAACAGAGTCTCGGACTCCTCCACTAACATCTAATCATTTACATTTCTCTATTTCTAGGAACGTCATGAAGGTCAAAAACCCAGAGGCGACCACCGACGGGATTCCTCCTCTGTCCGTCTGTATTTTTCTCTCCATCTTCTCCCTCCTCTCACTCTATCTACTATTATACTTGATCATTGATTATAGTGTTTTCGTTTAATGAGATGACAATCGTACTGTTAATCACTATTTTCCAGAAAGTTGACCTTAGATGACCAGTATTGATGATATGGTTTGTAAAATTGAAGAGATAGTGCACGGAAATGCTCCTGCACATTCCAAACCAAGATATTCAGCTTTTCAAAGTCTTATATTCACAGTCTAATAAAAAATATAATAATTCCCTATATTTGACCTTTATTTGACCTTTATCACATAAAATTTACATCGAGTCATAAAAGCAACATTTGCAATGGATTCTGCGCATACAGTAACCCCTATTTGCATGTTTTACACTTCAACTACTGATCTATAGTTCAACAGTTAAGTTTCATCATACAGCATGGCGGCCATTTTGAATTTATGTTAATTATGCAAATTGCTCAAAGTTGTCCATTTGGCAACCCAGCTAAAATTATTTTAGAACCACAAGAGATGTCGCCTGCTCTTATCTACATGAAATTAGCCTTTCAAAGTCTTATATTCTCAGCATAATCAAGATATAATGAATTTTCCTTTATTCGACCTTTATTTGACCTTTAAATCATAAAATTGACATCGAATCATACAAGCAACATTTGCAATAGATTCTTTGCATAAAGTAACCCCTAAATGCATGTTTTATACTTTAAAATGCGATCTATAGTTCAAAAGTTAAGTTTCACCATATAGCATGGCGGCCATTTTGAATTTATGCTAATTATGCAAATTGCCCAAGGTTGCCCGGTTGGCAACCAAGCTAAAATTGTTGTAATATCACATGAGATCACAAATTAGCAAAAAAACTTCAGTGGAAACAACTTTTCTAGGTTCACTACACAAGGTTTAGGAGCTTCAAATGGACTATAACCATAACCCTAAACCCTCAACCCTATACACTTCCACCTTCTTGTTTTGTTATCATTCACGTATATTCTGTACATTATGTCCACCCTGCCTCTTGTTGATGGTTCTGAAAATATCATCACTTGTTTTGTAGTAAGAGAAGACGTAGGTTTTATAGTAACGTTTTTATATGTTATATCAAAGAAAAAATGTCACTTTGAAATACAAAAATTCTCCATTTTCTTTTGAAATGCATCAATAACTTAATGATATGACTTCATTACATCAACATGATATTTTCTCTAAGGTGTCTGCAATATACATTTTTTATTATCTATAATAGCTCTCAATAACTGTGATTAAAAAACAAAACAACAACAACAAACAAACAAACATAAAAACATGAAATTTAGACGCTGGCCGTTTCTTTCTATGCCCATCCGGTACGAAATGAAAAATGCGGTATATCCTATTTACCCCAATTATTATCAACACTTATTTTAGATATTGAATAACATTTTTGTTTAGACTAATTGCTCCAACATTTTATTTGACTACCTTAGGTACTCCCATCATGGGGATTAACACAGATGGCGAGGAGGTGACAAACTCACCGAACACGAACGGACTTGAGGGATGTGAGGTGAGCAATATTCATTATTAAGCACGATAAGTGACAATGGAGAGTTGTAGTAACATCGTTTTTAAAATGAAAATAACAAAATTCAACAAAGAGAGAGGCAAAGACAGAGAAAGAGAGAGGCAAAGACACACAGAGAGAGAGAGAGAGAAGGGTAAAGAAGATGGTGAAGAAAAAAAAAAGGGATAAGGGTTATCATTTTCTCCCAGCAGTTAATTTTAACTGCGATACTATATATCTTTTTGTTGAAATGAGAATTATTATGTTGTTTGAAATCAACTTACGCAATATGTCTTGAACGAGTAAGAAAAGTATGCTTATTCATGTTTTACTTAATTGATAAAACACGATGGAGGGTAGTCCGGTTTGAAAAAGTTAAGAAATCAACTGCTTCAAATTACATCGGATTTTTATGCGACTCACATATATATTGTCTTTAAGGTAGCGCTGGATAATTGGCTATTGCTAATTGGTCGAAAAGCGATCCCCTATGAATACTAAGTAGCTTTGATGTAAATTGATGTATTAGTATTTTATTGGACGTGATGGGAAATCCAAATTCCAATCATCACCTTGGTAGGTCTTGGGTTTCTTGAGTTATGTTGCAAATAGAACTTTCGTCATAAAACGACCTCTAGGTCAAGGAAGCAACATAAATTAAGCCATTATAAAGTTTGTATACAATGGATTATGTGACAACGCAGGTTTCCAATGTATAAAATTGTTTTAAACTATGCATGAAGAAAATGAAAATCAATTTCTTGGAGCTGAACGACCAATAGGTGCATAAAAGTTGTACTTTTGAATGGGGTCAAAGGTCATTAAGGGGTTATTTCCGGAGGTTGGTTTTATTTCTGGCAAATAACCACTCACCTTATTGTCATGTGTCTTCATTTCTGAACAAAGTTGTTTTAGACACAGTTTAAGAAGATATTTTGAATTTATTAAAACCTTGTTATGGAGAGAACATTACATTTTTCATTTAACATGTAATACACATTTTAGAATAATTTTCATAATTTTGTCATTCAAAACTGTTTTTTTATAAATAACCTCAAACTTCTTTGAGTTTCTTTGATTTCGAGTTTCTTTGATTTAGTGATGAGTGAAAAACAGATTTTATTGAAAAAAAAAAGATAACTTTTGTTTATCATTGAAATTTTATTTATTTGCAATTAACTATGTCACTTGAAAACCTTTTTTTTTTTTAAGTTGATAAACAGACTTTATCGCCGAAACTTTCTCCGAGTGAAATACTATAATATCAGCTGCTTGAGCTGGAGATAAATGTTACTAGTATGTATACCCATCCTCCTAACAATATAACATTTCACTTCTCAATAAGTGGACATTTCAATACATACTAATTTTGTATAAAAATGTTGACATTTAATATATAAAACAACATCCATTTCATTAATTTCATGTGAAACCACAGAACAGGATCTATACACTATGTCTATTTAATAAAGAATGGTTTGTTTTTCTGCAAATACAAAGCACAATGGGCTATTCCTGTTGAACTCCATTCACCTATATAGAAGACAAGACTGTAGTCTTTCAAACAGGGAATGTAAATTTTAAATGGAGCTCCCTGAATATGAGTAAGTCCATTTGAAAGCTACACTCCCTGTTAAACATAAAGGTGTACACTTGCTTTATTTGAGGCACCCTTCACTTACTGAGAATGAGATTACACTCTACATCATCATTGAAGTTGACAATCCTTAGGTATGATGCTGTGCTGTACCCTTTTCACTCGCATCTGAGAAGTGATGAACTTCAACTGCTTTCAACTTTTGAGTCAATGAAGATCAGGGATGACTGAGACCCATTTACTCCATCTTTTTGCTAAGCTATCTGATACTTCTTCATCCCACCCTTTCTTCATCCTACATAATTCTTGCAGCAGCTGTTTTGCCACTAGAATCACAGGGCTAGCAAAACCTAATGGGTTGTAGAGGGTACAAAGAGTAGATAGCATTCCTCTTGACGTCACTCGTCTTCATTTCTATTTGGAAACCAAACTGGTCTCTGTTCACTGCTCTGTTTCCATCTTCTGGCCGTCTTCTAGCCGTCTACTGCCGTCTCATACCTCGATCCCTTCCTCCCCATTCTTCTATCCCCTTCCTTCTTCGTCGACGTCTTCCTCATCTATTTTCCCAGAATATCATTTAATCTTTATATTAAATATTGATGATGATGATCCACAGCATTTATATTGCGCCATATTTCTGTTGAAAACATTCAAAGGCGCAGGCTCATCCAATTAAGTTAATTACTACACATCTGCCGAAATAAGTGAGTTTTGAGGCATGATTTGAAGTGTTCGATGCAGTCAATTTCACGAAGTGAAGAAGGGAGGGAGTTCCAAAAGCGTGGAGCAATGGACGAAAAGGCACGGTCTCCATATCCCCTTAGGTGTGTGATAGGAACTTGAAGGTTGATGCCAGTACCAGACGAGCGTAGGCCAGGACGTACGCGGCGTTGTTCTATTAGGGAGGTCACATATCTTGGAGTTAGGTCATGGACAGCCTTGAAAGTCAGGAGAAGGATTTTGAATTCGATCCTGTACCTAATTGGCAACCAGTGCAATTCCATAAGAATGGGGGTGATGTGATCATATTTCTTCGTACCAGTAAGTAGGCGAGCAGCGGCATTCTGTACACCCTGGAGTCTGTTTAGCATAGTAGAAGGTAGACCAGCGAGCAGACTGTTGCAAAAATCAAGCCTAGACGTTATTAAGGAATGAATTAGCCTTTCTGCTGCAGAACGAGTGAGTAGCGATCTTATGGCCGATATATTTCGTAGCTGGTAGTAAGTCGCTTGGCATACCTTGGAAATATGCTTGTCCATCTTCATACACTGGTCGAAGAAGACACCCAGATTACGTGCTTTCTCAGAAGGAGTGACAGACACAGAGCCAACATGAACATTTCGAGGGGCAATCTTGTTTCGCATATGTGGTGAAGAAATTACTAGATATTCAGTCTTGTCATCATTGAGTTTTACAAAGTTCATTACCATCCACTGTCGGATTTCTGCAAGGCAGGTAGTCAGACGTGTAGTAACATCAGCATAGTCATCTCTTACCCTAAGGTCGAAGGTCACATACAATTGTGTGTCGTCTGCATAGAAATGAACTTGCAAAATATTCAATGTTCTTTTCTTATATGCACCTTTCAGCTTTACCCCTAGGCCTAGTTACTTGTGTTATTATTTAGTTTAAAGTCTTCTCTTTAAATGATATATTAGTTATTGCAATGTGCTTATTCTTCATATTTGGACTTTTTAATAAGCAATCACTTTTTCAATGTTTTTGTTCTTGGGGTTTTGTTTTTTCAGTTTGTTTGTTTGTTTTTTTTTTTTTTTTTTTTTTTTTTTTTTTTTTTTTTTTTTTTTTTTATTTAGTGGGCTATATTAATTATTAAAATTGTGGTGGTGACGACAATGATATGGTGGTGGTGGTGATATGGTGATGGTAATGGGTAATGATGATCATGATGCTGATATGGTGGTGGTGGTAATGGTGGTGATGATGATGATCATCATCACCATAGGCCTATTATGACGAAGCTGAATGGGATGTGCGTAAAAGTGAAACAAACACGATTTCATTATTCGTAGTATAGTAGACAAAATGCGTTTAGACCATATGGGATGAGACTGGACCAACTGGTAGAGTGGGTAACCCTATATTTAGCATCCCCCCTCCTTCTTTGGACCACCCCCGCCACAACAAGCAGGCGCGGGTCCAGCCCCTACCCCCCCCCCCCCTCCCTAGCAAAAAAAAAAAAAAAGAAAAGAAAGAAGGGGAAAAGGAAAACCAACCAAAAAAAAATAATAAAAGGGGAAGCAAAGTAAAAATACTTTTAAGAAGACGAAGGGTCGATTGACCCCGAAAGCTAACCCAATGCTTGCTACCTACCCCCCCCCCCAACTCGTTCGGCAGCGTGACGTGAAAAAAAAAGAATTGAGAGAACCTTTTGGCTCGCCGGTGTAACGGTGAAAAATTTGGTGTACCAAAATCTTGATTCCGATTTGGCCCCCCTGTAATGAAATCCTGGATCCGCCACTGACAACAACAAAAACAACAACAACAACAAACTTTCCCAGGCCATTTGTGGCTGCCCCCGGCCTAGTTTTGGGTTCGGTGTAAAAATGGCAGAGGTAAAAATGGCGGATGAAAAAATGGCGGAGGTAAAAATGGAGAGGTAAAATGCGGGTAAAAAATGGCGGAGGTAAAAAGCAGAGGTAATAAATGCAGAGGTAAAAATGGCAGAGGTAAAAATGGCAGAGGAAAATGGCAGAGGTAAATATGGCATAGAGGTAAAAATGGCAGAGGTAAATTGGCGGAGGCAAAAATGGCAGAGGTAAAAATGGCAGAGGTTTGCATTTGCGGTTTAATGATCTGACAGCGGCCGGAGCGTACAAAAAGTGAAAATTACCACCTCATTGTGTGTTTTCATTGCATGTCGGCCCGCCACTTTCAGAACCGTTTCCGTGATTGAAACTGAGTATAATCTCAAAATGAATTTAAACTTCGATTTAACTTTAGAAGTCGATATTTATCTCACGAATATAATAACCATTTCATGATACGACAATCGAAAAAGACTGCACCTTTCTAATCGATATCAGCATAAAAATAATAGACACTTGTCATTGACCTTTTACACCTTGTCAGGACTCTTGTTAGTAAACGAACTTTAAATGAGCTGATTATAGGCTATATAATTTGTGTTATTTCATTTCATTAGCAGCCATTGTATTAGTTGATAGCCAGGTAAAATTTGTAAAAAATATCTTCAATTAAAGTTCATAATGATTGGTTAATCATGGCGCGTATGTGTGAGGGCACGGCGCCCGCCCCGCCCCCACCCCACCCCCTCCCCGTTTACGTGCAACCATGGGGCCGCCGAAAAGAGGAGAAAAAGGTAGAAAAGGGTATGGGCGCCAGATGGACCTGAAACAAAGGGCCGGCGCCGAAAAGAGGAGAAAAGGGGTAAAAAGGGGTAAGAGCGCCAAATGGACCTAAAACTAAGGGTGTCGTTAAATTGGTCTTTCAATAATAGGGGCAAAATTGATCTTAACCGTCTACGCCTTCTGGTCTCTATACTTCGAGTATAACTTTTGCTCGCGCTTCGCGCTCGTCTATTTTTTTTCTTGTTACCATGATACTTTATTTCGATTCTGACCTCCAGAACATCAATTTACATTCATTTGGTTTGATTTCACATTACTTGATGGACATGATTTGAAATTAGTTTATACGCAGGAAGAGAATAAATTGAAACCCCAAACGTTAATAAACGCCATAATCACATCAACCCATCATTATTGACAACTCTGAGAACATAATTATACTTCCAACTTGCACTATAGTATATTCATAACAAGTTACGTGTCAGTGCGTGTGGGAATTGTCATTTCTAACTTGGTGTGCATGGTCATGGATAAATGCAGTTGAACAACAAAACATATTAAACGAAAATAATTCTTCTTTACCTTTACATCATAATTATTATAAAGGATAAAATTACCCAAAATATAATTTGTTATAACATGCACAGTTAAAAGGCAATAATGTAAAATTAATATAACAACCGTTCACTTTGGTATAACAACATCTCATAGCGGATAGTACAAATGGAAGTCAGTCAATTCTAAAGATAAGGAACCCTCCAGGCAGTCCAGCAATGATTTTTGAAAATCCCTTCTCATTAGTTTTCTTTCTTAATGTTTTACCCCTTTCCTTAGGGAATTTGCCATACTTATATGTGCTTTGCTATGACAATTGGATTGGATTGCGTAAGACATTCCATTTTACTCCTGTCATTTTTACCTCCGCCATTTTTACCTCTGCCATTATTTTACTTGTGCATTTTACCCCGCCATTTTTTACCTCTGCCATTTTGCCTCGCCATATTTGTCCTCTGCATTTTTCCTCTGCCATTCTTTACCTCTGCCTCTTTTTACCTCTGCCGTTTTTACCTTGCCATTTTTGCCTCTGCCATTTTTGGCCTCTGCATTTTTGCCTCTGCCATTTTTCACCTTCTGCCATTTTATCCTTGCCACTTGTGCCTCTGCCATTTTTTGCCTCTGCCATTTACCCTTCGCCATTTTGTGGCCTCTGCACATTTTTGCTCTGCATTTCTACCTGCCGCAACCTAGTTGTGGACTCTTTTTATGGCTCGACAGCAAACCATACACCGCGTTATATAACACGTACGTACTCAAATCAAGATTTTTACCTCACTCGTATTCATATTTCTATTTTTAGATGCTGGTGTATACCATGGTGTACATACACCACACACACACCGCGTATACACCACGTGTGTATGTGTAAAGTTTAATAGCGCATATACTATAATCACTGTTAGTGATATACTTAATGTACACGACGTGAGGTCGTATTGGTTATGTCGATAATCTATAAGAGAAAAAAAAAATACAAATAAATGCACCATTTTTGCCACAAAACATTCGTAACATTTCAAATGTTGAATGTTTCAAAACTGCACTAAAATCTCATCTGTTCAAAATGCCTTCAAGTAGTTTCCAGTCATTTTCTTTCATTGCTTTTTTCATTTATCACCACCCCCTCCATACAAGTTTTGCTCTCTTTGAGCACATCGTCGCTGTTTTTACGAACCGTCATAAACCGAATTTTTGGTCAAATTTTCGAAATTGAGTTTTTTCGATATTCTTAAAGCCTGTATTCAACTCTAGCGAATGACCAAATTTCAGGTCGAAATCTTAATTATTTTAAGAATAAGAGAAGATTCAAATTTCGTTCAAAACGTCACATCGCTTCCAGTGATTTTACGAAGCGTCCTAAACCATTGTTTCTACAATATAGCAGTCTCCAGAATGGCACGCAACCCGACCTACAAATGGGTGAGCGGTGCGCGTATGCATTGAATGGTTTTACGAACCGTTCTATCTCGTGGTTTAGGACGCTAAAAAACATGCGCGTGATACGCATGATTTTACGAAGTGACCTTAACCCCCTGTTTGTCGTAAAAATAATCAGTTTCTAAAAAACTACCTTCCATTTTATTCTAAATATTTAAAATTCAAACCCCGATTGCAAATAACTTCTTTCATATTGTAAAATTATAGAATTTTTGCTGTACATTGATATAATTAATTGCCCTGGTTTCCTTCAAAGCGCGAAGTTATGAGCGTCAGAAGAACAGCCAAACTTTGAACGCGATTATTTCAAAAGCTGGTTTTGGGAACTCGGCGAGGTGTAGGACGGTTCGTAAAATCACTGACGACATGATTATAATGTGGAGACAGCGCTTAAGAAATACTCTATATTATTATTATTATGTTCACTACCAGCTACTCAATTCGAATGATTTCGGAAGCTTAACTGTTAACGCACTTTTATAATTGCTAGGTATCATTATCGCGAAATTAAATGAAATGAAAATAGCAATACCAAAATCAAACGTCCTTTATATCTCACTCCAACCCCCCCCCCCTCCCCTTCTCTGATTTGGTAACTTATATGAGAGGTGCTGCAGTTTTTAATGTCTTGTCACTTTGGTCTACTCCCGCGTGATCTCCCGTTTAGTTAACTAATGTTTATGGGTATATCATGGTATAATGGTCTATACCCAATTCGTTTACAATCATTGCATTTACTATTTAGTTTACTAGTAATTGTCGTGTAGCACATTTTTATAAATTTGTCTGATTCCAGTAAGGCATTGGCGGCTATCCCGGAGGGATGGGGGAGGGGACGTGTCCCCCTCGATTTTTTTTTTCTGGGGGGGGGGGGTCGTCTCCTCCCCTCTATATTTTTATGTAGTGATTAGCTTGTGAAGCTAATAAAGGGGTAAAATGTATGTCAAATACAATGCTTAATGTTATTATAAGGCAAAATTTCCGGCTCGCGCTTGCAAACATTTCCATTAGTTTCTGCATCCTAATGTGTGAAGTATGCGAATTTTGAGTGTATTATTTTTCACTTTCAGGTGCCGTCCCCCCCCCCCTCCCCAGTCTATGATATGAAATCGCCGCCCTTGCCCAGTCAAGAGGCCATATCAATTTCGGTCTAATATCCACTTATGGATAAAAATGTCATGTGACAACAATATTAGTAAACTGAATGGGACATTTGACAGCATGCAACAATCATACAGTAGAAAATGAATAAGATCAATGACATGTACGTATGCACCTACATGTATATCAGAAAAAGAAAAATGTAAACCAAACGGCAATTAGATCAAATTGATATTTATATAACTATCACAGAATACCACATTTCTCCCTCGAAAACAAAGCTAATAATTACGAATAGGCCCTACAATTTCAATGAAGGGGAGTTCACCCTAACACTAGGCCTAGCTACTAAAAGCTGGTTCTAAAAAAAGCAAAGCAAAAAATAAAAAATAAAATAAAAAATGAAGATAAAATAATAAACGAAATATATTGGTAAAGGTCACGAAAGATGAGGTTTGTAAGCCCTAACCTATGGGGTGGTGGGGGGGGGGGGTGGGGTGGTGAATTGTGAGCTGGTAGCCTAGGATAGAGATAGGATGGCTTCAATAAAACAGATTCCAGTCATTTCCTTCACATTATTCGATACACACATGCATATATAGTAATTAATTGGAATAGTGACATTTAATTTCGGGGGAATTCACCAGATCTAAGAATGGCTTTAACTAAGGCCCAACGAGGAACCATTGGTCTTAACTAAGACCCAACGAGGGATCATTGGTCTTAACTAAGGCCCAACGATGTGTCATATTGGTCAAGTGATGGGGCATTGGTTCTTAAAGTTTGATTAAGGTAAGATTTTTGTTTTCTTCTAAATTTGCAAAATAACCCAGATTCTAGATATAACAGCATTTAATAGCAGCTGAATACTCAGTATCAGGGGTAGCGCTACGGGGGGCCGGGGGGCCCATAGGGATGTCGCCCATAAGATTTTTTTCAAGTAATACAAAGAGAGAGAGAGAGAGAGAGAAAGAGGAAGAGAAAGAGAAAAGGTTAGAGACGTTTCCCCACGGAATGGCACTAAAAATTGAAAGAAAAAAAATGAGGGGGGGGGGAGCGACCGAAGAAGCAACCTAGATACCAGGGAATGGGACTACAAATAAATTATAAAAAAAAATTGAGGGGGCGACCGAAGAAGCAACCTAGATACCAGGGAAAAAGAGAGGGTGGATATTTAGACTTGCTATTTGCAACTCAGATTAGATTTTAGGAGACACAAATTGTGAAATTATGAGATGTTCTGAAGGCAAAAATCCGAAGGAAAAAAGGAAAGAATAGTAGAAGGCCTACTAATAGTTTCAAAATGTGTTGAGCAACTAAATCGCCGGACTGCGATAATCATACTTCTTGGCCGTGGAAAAACTCTGTAAACAATATTGAGCTTTTACAGAGTTAAGGAAAAAAAGAAAACGTGCACCATTATATTCAAACTGTACATTCAGATTGGAAAGGTTTCCCTTTCCAACAAATACTCGTAAAATAATATCAAACAAATGACAATAAATAAGACAAATAAATATAATATTATGAATACTGGTTTAAATAGAGTCTGAACCGGCAGACTATGGTGTCAGATTTTTGTCTGGACCGTACGCGTGGGAATTTTTTTGTAAACAATGCATTCAGAACGTGAAGTCAGAAATAAGAAAAAGAGAGGGAGGGCAGACGTGCATTACTTGAAGTAGTAGGTTCTGTGACAACTTCAGTTTTATTTTACCGTCAAAATCTGCTGAAGCGATAATGCGCACGTATTGCGCACACAAAAGTCTCACCGTCAAGGGCCTGTCCCACAGGCGGCGATCGTTGTGGCGACAACCCGATAATTTCATAATTATAAGGAGTTAATCTTTAAATAGGCGATTATAAACCTACATACGACTCTATCTAAGCTAGGCTGCAACAACAACTTGCTACCACACTCACAACAGCAAGATCGCCAGTTGTCGCAGCAACGATCGCCTCCAGTGGGACAGCCCCTTAAGTGGCGTAAATATTTCAATTGAAAGCCGAAAAACCAAAACAACCAAAACACATGAATACAATGATTTCCATGAAATACAGACATGTGTGCTTATGGGGGTGATATATAGTCTTTAGACTGTTACCCCCCCCCCCCCAACCTATCAATTTCATGACCATCTGAATTGATCTTGATCTTGAAATAGAATTATGGTATTTAATTGGGGGCTTACCTATATCATAATAGGTTATTATCGTTTGTTTCCAAACAATTATTATGTAATGAAGTCATAACCGATCATTTTTAAATTATGACTTGTATTCACATATATATTTTGCTACTTCGGTCAGGAGAACATGTAAGACTGCCTACTTATAACACATTTTAACTGTGTCTTTATCATTACACTCTTTTTCATTTTTATATTTATAGTTTGATATCATTTTTTTTTTTTTTTTTTTTTTTTTTTTTTTTTTTTTTTTGTCTTTCGAATTTCTGTAATTTCTGGACCCCATGGAAGATCAGCATTGTTATGTTTACAAAGCTGAATGGGCCATGAAGCCATTTGTGCTTCTTTTAATTTTTGTTTTAATATATGTTTATATGATAACTCCATTTTTTATTGTTGCGATTAGGAAAATAAAAGGAATAAAAGGAATCGTGGATAAATAATAGAAATTGCAGTAACTTTTCCGTCATAATCAAGAACAATTAGCCAAAATCAAAATGATTTTTCTACTTATTTGATGAATACTGGTCTCATCAGGAAAACCATATTTTTATGAATAAGAAAAGAGACTTCCCTTTCATTAGTCCGTAAAACCCCATTAAAATTCAAAATAATATATAAATCTCTCTGGAAAAAAAAACATTTTTTTCCTCGTCCAGTAAAAAAAACCCAGTATGTTAATGAAGTCAGATAATTTAAGAGATACTCTAATCATGTTAACAATGTTTCAGTGGTCTATAAACCCCATACACACCTCACCCATGAAAATAATATCAGTTATGTAACTTATACAAAGAAATCCGCTTTAACCAATCAGAAATGGGTATTTTAATGACGTCACAGACATTTGAAAATACTCTTATGGTGTTTCTCATGTCTTGAAACCCCCTTATATGTCCCACTAATCAAAGTAAAATGATTATGCTTATGAGTTACTATTGATATTTGTCTTGTCCAATCAGAAAAGAGCATTTTAATGACGTCATAAGTTTTTAAATTGTTCTCATCGAATTTTGCGGGTCTGAAAACTATAGATGGACTTTTCTTAAGAATTTAGTTAATCGTCTTCGGTGAGGAATTAGTTTTGTCGCACTTTTAGTTCATTCTAGCCCACTGTGCGCTGGGAGAACAGTTGTCAGAACTGAAGTGGCTACCCTGGGTAAATAAAACGATATTATTATTATTATTATTATTATTATTAAAATAATGCATGCTGGAGTGATAAATATCCAATTTTGTAAAGGACATGAAAGTGAGGCTGCGCGGAAATTCCATATCCTCTTTTCATTTTTGTATGGTCAGCCATAAATAATAACGGCATAAAATCAGCTAACTGATGAAAAGAAATGACCAAAAGTTAGAAATTTAAATAAATTTTTTTTTTTTTTTTTTTTTTTTTTTTCCGTAGTAGCTAAACAAATAAGAGTTGACGTTCTTTTTTTTTTTTTTTTTTTTGTTTTTTTTGCATATATCAGTGTATCCTCGGCATTTTATTCTTCCTAAATGAACTATGTAGCCTTATTTACTTGTCCTTTACAAAAGTGCTCACTAAAACATCAGCCATTAAAAAAATGTGTCAAAGTGATAGTACAGGATGTGATTTCTAAACATATAGATATTTTACCCCAGAAATAATTATTATTATTTGTTATTATTTGTCGGGCTCTTAGAAATGTATATTTTATTAGGAATGCCCTATATCAGTGAAAATAAATGAAAATGAAACACATAAACCATCTCACCCGGGGCGAAGGTGAAAATGTAGAAATCGTAGAAAAATTCTTAGCCCTAAACGATGGATGCATGTAAATGAATTTGTTTGCTTGAATTCGGAATTCGAAAGACACAAAGGAGGTGCAATCGGCAAATGCGGAAATTTGATTGAGGCGTGGATCCAATATCCATGATTTCTAATTTCTATAGATTGTGCAGGTCCAATTTCTTTTTTTTTTTTTGGGGGGGGGAACAATGACGTGGCTCTATTATTATGTTTTGGCACGGGCCAATACTTTTAATTGTGTTACGTATGGTTGGGTCCGCTAATATCAAAGCACATAATTTTTATATTTATAAAAAAAATGCAACAAGCAAAATAAAAGAAAGAGATAGGCCTAACAATGACCGGGAAACCTTACATAATATATTTTTCTTCAAATATTAATAATTTAATAAATGTTTTATCCATTCTTCATTATCCATGTCTTTCACAGTTTTGGGTCGCACATTATTTTGAAGGGCTCCATTTAGTCAGGCAGCCAGCTCGAGATTGGTTAGCTGAACGAGGTACCAGTAGTAAAGTATTGGAATATATGGGGAGGAATCCCACATTTACTAAACCCAACGTCTGGCGGCAGTGCATCTCTGCTGCATAAGGTCCCTACAGCCGGGGGCGTCCAAAATGAGTGCCCATTTTACAAAAAAATTCTATTTTGAATGGAAAATAGCAGAATTCATTTTCTAAACACACTAAATTTGATGTCAAAATAAAGCGTATTATATTGTCTTGACGCTTGTGTCATTTTGAAATCAGACTGAAATCGAAAACAGTGAGAGTTTTGATGAAGAAATGTTTTTTTTCTCATTTTTTTACGAAAATATTTTTTTTTCCTTTTTTCAATAATTTTCTAATAAATAGTTGAATGAAACATTAATGTTTGTAACCTTTCTAAAAACTTCCTACGTGCATGTGAATGATGCTGTAAAAAGAAGGGAGTTATATCTTTCCGATAAAGAATAATTATGATGAGCTAAAGTCAGGAACGCAATATAGACGAAAATCAACAATTTGCCCCGTATCGAAGAAGAATCCCATACCCGTACGTGTATTAGGAAAGGCCGATAACATGCGATAGCTTTTAGCAGACAAAACAAGTATCGAAAACTTGTCGCATTTTTGGCACTTTTGTTTGCCTACTGACAGCCATCACATTCATTCAGCTTTTCATAATACACGTGCGGGTATTGTGTTATTCTCAGTCATGGGGCAAATTGTTGAATTTTGTCTTTATTGCGTTCCTGACTTTATCTAATCATAATTCTTTATCTGAATAAGATATAACACCCTTCTTTTTACAGCATCATTCACATGCACGTAGGTAGTTTTTAGAAAAGTTACAAACATCAATGTTATATACAACTATTTATTAAAAATTATTGAAAAAAGGAACAAAAAATATTTTCGTTAGAAAATGAGAAAAAAAACATTTCTTCACTAAATTTCTCACTGTTTTCGATTTCAGTATGATTTCAAAATAGCACTAGCGTGAAGACAATTTAATACTTTTTATTTTGACATCAAATTTAGTGTGTTTAGAAAATGACTTTTGCTATTTGTATTCAAAATATTTTTTTTGTAAAATGGGCACTCATTTTGGACGCCCCTGGCTGTAGGGGCTTGCAACGATCGTCTGCGTTCGCGGAGCGGGGGTGGAGCGGGGATGGCCGCACCCTTTCGTGAACACCGGGGGGGGGGGGCTTT
>CALNVZ010002055.1:36451-51480 GCA_940671915.1 Paracentrotus lividus | reverse complement strand
CGTCTTTCCAATCGTGACCCCCTCACTTTCAATATGTGTTCTACCGCCGCTGTGCATAACAACATGGCTACAACATGCGTTTCCAGGTAATTAAATGGCAGAAAGTCTTGCACTCGCAACGTGATGTAGATTCTTATTATGGGCACGTGTCGCATTTTGTTTTGGCGATTGGGGGGGGGGGATGATCGTGATATTTCCTCTTTTCCTCAATGTGACAACATACGATGGTATAATATCACAGAGTGTTCATGTAGTTGGGGGTGGGGTATGTTTGTATAATCGTTGTGGGGGGGTACATGTTTGTATATGCTTGTACAGTGCATAATAAATGATACAAATGTATTGTATAGATGGGAGCGCGAAGCCTGAGCTTGAAAATTTTCTCAATAAATAGTGAATTAAGAATGGGGATTTGTAGCATGAATTGAGCGGCGAAAACGAGGAAAGGGTGCTTTTAATTGATTTTGTAAAGGGGGACATGATGGTGTACATCGGCTACAAAAATACACCACATGCATGCATGTCGATCCACTTAGTACATTATTTTTCATTCTTTATGGCGAGCGCGAAGCTGCGAGCTATAAATTTCTCATATAATTAGTGACTTGAAATGGGACATAAATATGGTAGAATAAGGCTAACGCAAAGACGGGAAGCGGCTTTATCTGCTTTATTTAAGGGCCATCATGATTCAGATGTCGGGAATATATTAACGCACACATGCACATTATTACGCTAATTATAGTACTAGTATCGTCGAATTTATAGGGCCTTGGGGTAATGCGAGCGCGAAGCGGCGAGTTAAATGTTCTCAAATATTAACTGAACATGGTAATTTGTAGCGTTATCAGATGACTATAAGGCACGAAATTGATGGAGGGGCTAGGGGGCTTTAACTAGTGATTAGAACGAGACATCATGAGCTAATGCCACAAGACGCCAAATCTATATGATATATGGACGAATTATGGCAATATATTTGTGCGAGCGCTAAGTATCATTAACCAAGACCAAGGAGGGCAGCGGTGCGAGCTGAAAATTTTCTCAATAATGTGACCTGATAAGCAAGAACTTGTGCATCCCTGGGATATGAAACGGAGGTATGGGATTAATAGTGTTTTAGAGACGGTATCATTCCGTGCATTAATACCATGCTAGAAAGAATGAACAAAGTCCAGTGCCAGTTTGCATCTATGCTTAGTAATTAATATGCGGCGGCGAAGCTGACAGAGCTGAAAATTTTCACTCAAAACTGCAGTTATCTGATTATTTGAGAGCTAAATTGTATGAGCGAATATATTTTGAAATGAAGGGCATTTTAGCCCCAGAGAATAGTGAAAGTGTATTGATATCAGGTCACTAATTGTGTCCCCAGCAGTCCATAATAAGCCTTACCTTGTGTCGATGAAGTGAGGGCCAAGCTAAAAGTACTTCCAGACTCTTTCAATTATTTTCATTTTGGTGCGCTTTATCAAACCATCGTGGTTATTGAGGGGAGATACTATGACTTCAGTTTACTTTTCATATTGTGTTACATGATTAGCTGGAGAGTATATATATTTGGTCATCATTGTTGCACGAGAGGAAGATTGAAACCAGAGACAGAGTAGAGAAAGTTTTGGATTTATTTGAATGTCAGACATGATGCCATTTTTAGACCTGAAAAATTAATATAAATAATGTCATAAAAGGTGTTTGGTATGATACAGAATTTGTATGGGTAGATTGTTATATCATATAATAATCGATATTTTTACTTTTCTTATGGAGTATCAAGAATATTGGGGGGGATGATTGTACATTCCACATCCCCCCCCCACTGAAATTTTTTTTTTTTTTAATGTGTGACTATGTGAAGACATCTGCGACTTTCCAATTATCAACACGGTGTCTTGGTTTTACAGTGACTTATCTGAATGGTAGATATTAGGCTATCACACGAAGGAAGATAACGGTAAAGATCGAGAAAATTTGTGGATATTTGGAATGTCCGAAATATGCATTTTAGACTGAAACGATAATAGTAATAATGTCATAAAATGTTTGTATGATAACGAATTTGTAAATGGGTAAATTCAATATATATAATATGGATATTTTTTATTTTCTTGATATCAAGAATTATTGGGGGGGATGATTGTAACACACGCACGCCCCCCACTGAAATTATTTGGGGGGGATGCAGTCCCCCCATCCCCGCCCCCCACTAATCGACACCCATGCCAATGGGCAATAATGCGTATTCGCATGTTGGCAATTTAACAGTCCATATTCAAACCAACTAAAAGTTTTGTTGTAAATAATTCGAGATTTTAAATTTTTGTTTTTCGTTGTTGTGTGCTGAATTATCTATAGTAATTTTTGCTTTCTTATGGGGTAAAAATAAAATAGTTTAAGATTCGTCCGCGGTTAGGCGTAGGCTAAGGCCTTTAGATTCGGGCGAAGTGTTTTAAAGATTCGCCGAATTTCGCATCTCAGTTCTGCGTCGCTGCCGCTCGCAGAAAATTTTGTTTTTTAAATTGGCCTCCACCCCCCTCATCTAGATCCGCGCCTGGCATACTATTCGTGATTCTAAGCCCCTTCAGCCCCACACGAATACGAATCGGATACAATTGCGTAAAAGAAATTATTTAGGTTAGTTGGATGATAACGGACCAATTTTAGAAATGAGACAATTATTCTTTACTCGATAATCGCCGCTAAATAAAATTTTCATTAAAGACAGAACGAAAAGAATTGCAGAAGAAATGTAATTTAGTTATGGACTGTTAAACGGCCGCGACTTTAGAAGTGAACAACTAATTTCTTTATCAGTAGAAGTCGCCGTTGAATAAGTTTTGTGAATAATTCTCCGAAAATCAAATTTAACAGCAGATGCTGTTAAATAATGGACACCCACCCGCCCCCCCCAGAAAAATCCCCCTTATCTGAGTTTTCATGGGCTGACCAAAACAGTCCCCCACTAAATAAATCCATTCGCTCTGGCAGTATATAGCTCAATTTCGGAATTAACGAACCTTTTTCTATTTTCGGAAATAACGCAAACTTATTCTATTATCGAGAAAACAACGTTATTCTATTTTCGGAAATAAACGACCTTGTTCTACATTTCGGAATACGAACCTTTTTCTATTTTTTAGGAATAAACGAAACACTACCCCCCCCCCTTGCGGACTAATACCAAGACCCGGCAGCGCGGCTCGTCCGATATCGGACGAGCGGGGGCTAATAGCCGCTTTTTTTGGGGGGGGGGTCAACATTATGGGACTATACTGTCAATTATAACAACTCTTCGCATACAAATGCAGGCCCCAGTCTCTAGCCTCTTTTTCTTCACTTGTGGACCGTATTATATCTAGTTTTAATTGATATTTACATTTGGTATTCATTCTCAGTGTTATTATTAATGACATCAACTTCTCTTCATAAAGTAACGACTGTTCTAGTGTAAAGACTGGATACATACAACAACTAGACTGCTGATAGGGTTAGCTTGGGTTTGGCTTTCTTTTTGTCGTTGTCTGTGCTCCGCTGTGCCCTCGCTACCGGTTGTCAGTTTCAGGCTAGGTGGGCCGTTCTCGAAGTCAAAAGCGCCCCCCACCGTGTTGCCCGAAAGGGTTGCGTTATTTTACTCCCCTCGCCTCAACCAACCTTGTCGAGAAAAGCCCCCCCCCCGGGTGTTTCACGAAAGGTGGCGCCATCCCCGCTCCACTCGTCTGTTCCGCGATACGCAGCATCGTTGCAAGCCGCTGTGGGACCTTATGCAACAGAGATGCCACTGGCCCAGACTGTTTGGGTTTTAGTATAATGTGTGGATATTCTCTCTCTCATATATGTTGGCAAAGCAGAGTTGCAATGTTGGGCGCGGTAACCTTGTTTTGGTCGTCTATAGCCTTTGTGTTTTTTTTTCACGGATTATGATGCCTAAACTTCTTTTGAAGAATCTGATTGCTGACACGGTGTGTGTCAGCGATTGAGGCATTTTGAGAGCCAATATATGACGGTCATATCAAAATGGCCGCCAAATTACCCAATTTCCCTCTAAAAATTGAAGAAAATAGATGTTTAATTACGGACATTTCAACAAACATTAAGGACTAAATGTCCTTTAAGTAATCTCTTAGACCATTTCTAATATGTTTTGTTAGGTCACATACCATCACATTACATGGCTAATATGCAAATATCGTCCATACGCGGCCCTCAATTTGAAAGTATCAGTTTTCATGAATTATATATGTGCTCCCGAAAGATAATAGGTTTCAAACGCCCCCCCCCCGCCCCACTTGTTTTCAGCTGAAAATAGAAATACCACTCAGGAAGAGGATAATCCTAACATAGAAAATATCTACTTTCATTCAAAGCAGCGAGGGATTGGTTTAACTGCGCTCAGACATTTTTTGATCCCAATGAATAGGTTTTATTTAGATGTGTGTTATATGAACCTAATTATTCAAGTTGTGAACCAATTAAAACACTATTGGTTCTTGTTCGACCTACTAAATGAGGGGATGACTTATTCTGGAGATATGTGATCAGCTACAGCTGTTATATGAATAAAGAACAAGCCCTCTACTAGGTATAAGTAATAACATGAGATAAATAATAAATATAATAATGATCTATGAATGATAATATAGTAAGAATGATATGATGGTGATGATGAATGATGAGAGTAAATGAATCAATATAATAATAAGGTAATGAATAATAATAATAATGATAGAGTATATTAAGCTGTTGTACAAGGAACGAATTCAAGAGGAAGGCCATTCAAAAATTTTGGGACCTGCAAAAGTATTGTAGTTGTCACATTTTTTTGGGCAATTGATCTTTGGCATTATTCAAAAGAAGGGGTGTTTTCGAAGATCGTAAAGAAGTAATTTGACTGGTGTGAACATGTTTGAAATGTATTGAGAAGACAATTATGATAACTTAAATACAATCAATGCGTACTTTAAACAAAATTTCCTCTGCGAGACAAGCTAAACCAGTGGCAAATCTCTATGTAGAGGTAGACTATTTCGTAATGATTATTTTCGTTAAACCATTTTTCAGGGGAGAAGAGCTCGAGTCGGGAACATTCGTATTAGGTTTTCATACAACCAATGAGTGGCTAAAATTTTATCTTAAGCTTATCATAAATTTACTTTTTCTAGTTAGAAAGAATTAACTGCTTAGATTAAATGCACCGTGCATGCCTTCTGCGATTCTAGGTCCACTACATTAGTATAACAGCTATAGATACACAGATCAGTGTTGGGGACATAGGACTTTTTGCTGGGGTTGAACCTTCTAGGTCTCTCCAAGGGTGACATGGTAAAGTATTAAGGTGGGCGCAATAACAGCAGGTGTTGCTCGTTTGGTCTGCTTTCCCCAGATCGAGTTTGTCCGTCCTCGTCTGTATAGCCACTTCCGAAAAAGGGCCTTACAGCGCCTGGTGCCCTGTGCCGAGATGGATTGAAAGGCATGATCACGTTGGCCATTATGACCTGGGTGAGGGATTTCTTTGCACTTATAGAAATAGCCTGATGTGGCAGAATTTCTCGTGAGCGATGGTCTGGTCCACAGTGTCCACCCTAGAGCTGCGGCAGATCGTAATCAAGTGTATAGGCGGACCTCGTAGATATGGAGAAACTAATGACTCTGGATTTAGTTATTGTGGTAGATTGTGATTGTAGATGGATGGAGATCCCCTTCTTTTTTTCTTCAAAGAGATGGTTCCTGTGAGGCAAATGGCGCAGAGATCCGTTCAACATACAAGACGAACTTTATTTGGGTTTTGGTTGCGCTATATTGGTATATTCATTTGAAGAGCAGATGAGGCAAGGACACTTACTTCTGGGAGACCATTTTCTTCTTGCGCCAATCCTGGCGCTGGCGCTGGCATTCACAGGGCTGGTTATTCACCCGATTCGTTGGTTTAGTTTTAACTATTTGGAAGATGACATCTCGCATGGTTTAAAATCACTTTATAAACGACTGTGATTCCAGTTCTGTGCGTAATGGTTTAGCAGGTGATTAGTAGAGCACCCTCACAGAACATTTCTATCGTCGCTCGTAAAGTCGTTCTTACTTTGAAGGGCGACATCGGTGAAACCAGGTAGAACCGTCTATTGTAAAGCAGGTATCCCAGGAGTAGCGTTAGTCAGCTTCACATCGTTTGTCATCTCAAAAGAATTTACGGTGATAAATCTTATGGTGTATAGGCGCATGAAGCTTGCGTGGCAGGTTCAGACAACAGCATCCGGTAATAGCTGCTTCTCAAAAGGCATCCTCGATGCTTGAGTGTAGAGGTCAGGAGCTGCTAGTACAGATTGTTTCCTTGGCCGGAAACCCTGTCTTTTAGTGTTCAGGAGTATGAGGAGTCATCATCAGTTGGGGACAATACGATTATGTAGTATGAGTCTGTCAAAGATTTGAATGCTTACAGTTGATCATAGTAGAGAGAATCGATGGCATTGTAGCTCTGCTTGAATCTTTTGCCCGGTTTAACGCCAGGACAGGCGACTCTTCCTCCATAGCTCGGGAATGTATGTGGTACTTCCATGCAATTCAGCATGTCACAGCCACTGAAGCGCACAGGTCCCAAGGTGATTTGATCTGTTCGCTACGAGGATGTCAGTCAAGCCCTGAGCATTGTTGTTCTTTGCATGGTCTTGATTACGTATGAGGACACCCCGGTGTTTCAGTACTGAGGGTCTTGATCAGTGTCTGAGGGCTCTTGGAAGCATTCATCAGCATCTTGAGGAGAGCTTCGCTCTCCTGGACCAGTGATTAAGTTTCGCTCTGACTGGTCACAGAACTGGTGTGGAACTTGTCAGCAGTGACTTGTGGTCTGGTTTAAGTTTCTGTGTAGGCCCTAATTCATTTGTTCCCCAGAATCCCGATTTGTTTCCACCCGCCTTCCTACTGCTAGTGGGGTCAATCCGTTGACATCTGTCCAGACTTGTTCCATAATGGAACCGTAGTAAAGTTCTCACCACAGTCCATTGCGTCAACATAGCGACAGGGTACTCCTGCCAGAGGTTTTTACAAAACTCAATATAAAAGCACCTGGAGTCATCAGAACAAGCCTGGTGTATTAGCTAGTGGCTGTAGCTTGGTGGATATCTTTTCTTGAGACTTTTGATCATCTCTGCGAAGGTGTCAATGGTTTATCACAGAATAGGACGGAAAGGGGTCTTGAAATGTCATCATTCAGATCTAATGCAAACTGTTTCCCACTGTTGCCTTCTCTTAAGTGGAACACGGCATCGGAAGGGATTGTGGTGAGGTACTTGATAGCTTGCGTTCACTCTAATAAGCCCGATTGGTGTGATGCTGGATGTTGCGGAATTGGTTTCTCACATTGGTGGCAATGTTACACGCGGTCATGTTGTATCGTGCGTTCAATCGTTCGCTGAGGAAAGGAAAGGGGGAGCTTTGCATCACTTCGCCATCTGCCCAGTTTTCGAACGAGTTCGCCGTTTCTCATTGGTTCTCAATATTCCCATTTGTACATGATGATGTTGAATGTCTTCAATAGCCACATTGATGTGGTCTCCAAGATTACTTCATGGGGGAGGTTAAAAGTCGTGGGTGGGAGGTTGTTACGTAGAGCATACAGAGGAGTATTTGAAATATTGGTGTCTGGGTTTTATGGTGAGATCTAACATAATTCTGGCCCTATAAATTTGAAGAAAATGGAGACCTATCATTTTTGTATTAGCACACATTTTTTAATTTTAGTTAAATAGAGGGGCTGCTATTATGGACAATCTATACAAATTTACCTTACATTTATGTCGAGTGTGATATAGATAAAACAATATTTAGTTAAAAGTGTCCCATAGACATTCAGCATTTAATTAGCTTGACTAAAAGTGTAGTATTACGCATTTTTTAGAGGGAAAATTCTGTATTTGGCGCCTATTTGTATGACGTCACTTATCTGAAGAATGGCTCAAGCTGACAGTAGTGCAGCATTCGTTTCTTCATATTGAAGGTTTAGGCAATCATAATCTCGTTGAATAAAAACTATAAGACGCCTAAAACAAGGTACATCGAGATGGCTTTGCCAGACTATATTATGTGATACGTCTGGGTCGATATTATGAGAGAGAAGTCGCAGATCAACAGTCCGACTGTAACAATCGACCACACTAATAAAAAGAGTCAAAATTTTTGAGGAAATTTTTCTTTTTGTTGATTTCCTGGTTCTAGTCATGCTTCATCTTGCTTCAGTTAAAAACATGAGTGAAAATGTAACGGGAAAGTGGTAAAAAAGCAGTTTTTTCGGCGAGTGTTTTTTTCGGTTCTATGAAGTTTTTTTTTTCCGGACATAGTACAGCGAACGTTCGACGCTCATTTTCCCCCTCTTTTCCGTTTAGCTCCGCCGCTTAGTCGTAATCGATGGCTGTCCATGTGATGTGTGATTTCCAACCTGGATTTTTGTTTTCGTTTTTGTGAGTCGAATAGCGATACTAAACTCTCTTTAGTGCTCTCAGTAAATTTTATGCGTTGTCGATGGCCACATACTTCTTTATGATAAAGTTGTTTCAGTCCTGGGATAGCGGCTATGCATATCTGCAAACGAATGTCAAATCTAACATCGGTGTGGGGGTTTAGAGGGGGGTGGGTTTATCGTGGGGAACAAGCCTACTTATTTGTCTTTGTACTAGCTTATTCTGTTGGATTCTCATTATTGAATGTTTTTATATTTGATCTAGCATTTTATTTTATAGGGGCCGACAGATATTTGGTTTTTTTGTCCTGAGGAAAATTAAATACTTCCCCTAAATAACAATATTTGGTTCCATTCAGTGGTTAAGACAGAGCAACTATAATATGAGGTGACGTGTATATACCGTTCTGTATACAAGTTATTTAGGTTTTATAAGTCCTTGCTGCAGTTTTTTATCAAAAGTAATCCGTGTTTAAGAAAGAGCGTTTACTACACGACGAAAAAAAGTACGATTTTACTCTTAAAAATATTATTCATTTCTAAAAATATTAAATGATCTTCCTATTTACTGGTACAGTGTTTTGATCAATTATAAGAGGAATAGAGCAAATCATCTTAACGTTTTATTTTCATTGTCTTAAGCTAACCTAAGCACGTTCATAAAAACGTGATCAGACGATTCTATTAATACATTCGTGAGCGCAAATATTTCTTAATAACATTTTTTGGAGGCTTATCCTCTTATTCAAATATACTTTATTAAAAAGAAATATAAACAATGTCATAAACCCCTTACATCAGAATAATTTAGCTCTATAGACCATTATTCATTGTTCGAAATTTCCAACAGAGTTCAGATCAAAATGACTCGCTTCTAATGAGTAAACGCAGTATATGCGCGATTGAACATTCAAAGAACGCACAGCAAAATCGGAATAAATACCCCCAAAAAGGTTTTAAAATTAGTTTTGTTTCTACTACATTTATTGCGCAGGTATTGGTAAATCGTCTTTTCTGTAAAAGAGGCGGACTGTTTTCTTAAACATTAGAAAAAACATGACGTTTTTTAAATTTATTTGACGAATGATATAAAACATAACCAAAATTAGTATTCTTTTTTTTGAGAAGATGAATGTTATGTTTAGAAGCAACATAAGCTTGCTGCGTTTGCTCGATCATTGCGTCGGACGGGACGAGTATTGTTCTCTGTATACCTGATGCCAGCCTCCCTCATTGGTCAATCGTTTCACCTTTGTACAAGTGGTTGCCTAGGGCATATTCGGTGAGTAGAGGGTGACAAAATGGTATTATTTTTCTGCTCGGAGTCAAACGGAAGTCCCAACTCTCGAAGACGTTTTTCTCTTTTGATTTTTGATTTCCAAAGCACAATTCTCTCTCTCGCGTTCTGAGGCTAAATATTCTTTCCACTTTCTATTTATCTTTCCAGTCGGGGTTATATATGCTAAATTCAGGCAATGAAGTCAGGAGAGTCAATTAATATCTAAGAGTGAAAATGGGATTTCAAAATCACAATTATCTCTCCTTTCGACGTGACGCATTCATATTATTTCAACTCACTTTACTACGGTACTTTCGTTCAGCTAACCAATTTCTCGAGCTGCTGCCTGACTATCTGTAAGCTGTTCGTATAAACTAATGTCGCCACTCTGTCATACTAGAGCGTGTTTGTAGTAACGTGTTGTCTAGCGTTCTACCGATTTTTCACTCGAAATTTGACTATTCCAACATACCCTCAATGACGCTTCCATTTTTCCGTGTCAAGAATGGAATTTTTAAATGAGCTCTAAAACGACTGAGAAGCGAGATATAGCGTTAGGGTAACGATGACTGCGCGCGCTTAGTCGTCACACTAACATTGCCTAGCGTTAGCTACGACTGAACGACGATGTCCAATCTTATGTCTTAGCGTGTTTGGACGTGTTAAAGACGTTAGGAAACGCCAAGACATGTGATGTATTGAGTAATCGACTGCCCAACGTTCGTGGAACTGTTAATGCATTTTCGCTGTACGTCATTTTGTTTTGAGCGCGGACTGTCGTTCGAATAGTCGCTTGGCAAGACGTAAGGAAAGGTCGTCTTGCTGAACTTCGTTGGTATAACGCATATAGCAACGCAGAGGAACGCTGAGGCCGAGAGTTTTTTGATTTTGATACATGTTCAAAATTTTTGCGTGTAACAGCGTCTTTAGTAAAGACGCTTTGAAAGGCGCTGGGCATTGCGCTACTTGTGATCGTTTAGCGTTATTGGATGAAACGTTTTTTCGGTCCGGGGTCATCGTTCGAAGTGCGTCCAACCAACGCAGGAATCTTTTTTGTATATGTTTGTTTAGCCAATTTCCAATCATGTCACGCTAAATGGGGGCGTATGTTATTTTACCTCAATATCTGTATTCACCAAGATGGGGGGCGCTTTGTGTCATCGAATAAAATGATTAAGCTTTTCTTTATTCTGTTTGGTTGCTGCACGTGGTTTCCCTCCCTGTTTAGGAGTGCATTTTTACATGTAGTAACTATTCGGTATCATGATAATTATAAACATTTGTGGATTGAAATATACATGTATGATTTGTTTCTGTGAATCATTCAAGGTGTAAGTATCTAAACACTTTTAAAATGTTAATCAAAAAATTTGGTATGTTCTATATTTATACCTATAGCGATTTTAGGAGCGTTTATTACTTACATCTTTGCCTGCCAAATTACGACTACAGTCACTTAATGTGTAAACTTATTAACTATAGCAATTCGTAATAATTCATTTTCTCGGTTGCGCATGTTTGTGTGCGACACGCATAGTGCTGTAAGTGGGATGGCCCAGAAGAACTGAAAATCACTGATAATGCTAAGGAACCGGGGGTCTGCAGCTAATTTCTTGTTAGTTCATACTACGCAATTATTGTTCTCAGCTATTTTTAGTGAAAATAAAGAGAAAAGTTCTTCTTTTTATGCGTTAAAATAATGTGGCGGGCCATAGAGAGTTAAATGACGAAGTTCAAAGAACAAACCAGCAGAATTTCACGACGAACTGTGTGTTCATTAAGTGGATACATATGATTATTTTTTATTTGTTTATTTAGTTATTTTATTTCATTACATTGATTATTTGTTCATATTGTCTTTATTTAATTTATTTATTTTTTTTTTCTTGGGGGGGGGTTTGTTTTTGGTATTGTGTTTTTGTTTATTGTTTTTGCTACTAGCCATCATCAATTTGTCAGCTTAAATTTCTATGAATTATTAGTCCCCTCTTCAACTCTGCCGGAACCAGGCAGTGGCGGTCCAGTACGGGGCGCAAGGAGATTAACCCGCACGCGCTTCTTTGATTTCAAAAAATAAAAAATGATTGACTGTATATGTTAAAATTGTGGAAAATTTTTGTCCTGGCTACTCTATTTTTTACTCAAATTTTCAGGCGCACCACTCTATTTCAAAATCATGGATATATGCTTTGCCTTTGGTTTTATTTCTAGACGGAAGATTTTGAAGAAATAATAACAATTGTATGTTTAATATTTTTTTCATTTTTTCCTTCTCTGTTTTTTTATCCCATAAGGTAGATAATATATTTTGTGTTATTAATTATATTCTTTACAGGTCCAGTTTTTTTATTTCAACCCTTCACTTTTTAGCAAGAAATCGGCATTTGTTTTTTAAAACCTGATTTAATGACCAAAATCAGCAACCTTACAACTCAGAATTAAGCGTATTTATGGGATATGCACAGAGGGG
This sequence comes from Paracentrotus lividus, assembly GCA_940671915.1. NCBI lineage: Eukaryota > Metazoa > Echinodermata > Echinoidea > Camarodonta > Echinidae > Paracentrotus > Paracentrotus lividus. Next base: position 39,285 of record CALNVZ010002055.1, on the reverse strand, counting down.
GCTTTGGGTAAGTCTCAGTACAAAGAATAAGTTGCCAGAATGGTTATGTGTGGTGGATGAAGTACTTTCTGTTTTGTTTTTTTTAAATTATTCAATATCCCGGTCATTTGGTTTAGGGAAAATCCATATATATCATTAAAAAAAATAATGAGATATACATCCTAATATTTAATGTAATTTATGTGGCATGGATCAATTTAAGAAATAAATACCAACCTTTGACACAACAGGTGTAGTGAAAATAATTGTTATGTTTTCTATCTCAATGGTAAAACAATTATCAATCTTATATACTACACCCAGTCGTGGTTATCTATGTTTGAGTGTTAATGATGAGTGCTAAAAATGAGTATGGACCCCTTCGTCTTGATTAGGGGTGAGGGAAATTAAAAAAAGTATATTTTAATCTTAAATGAAACAAGTCCCGTCCTATTTTATTGGATCATCTTGATTTTAAAAAAGCGCAAGCTGATTTTTTTTTCACCATCAGTTTTATGTTTGAATATTTAAGTGCTAAATAATTAAAAAAGAATAGAAAAAGAGAAAAAAAAGATAATAAATCAAAAAATCCATTAATTATTGAGTTGGGTGATTATACACCTCAAGGATCATATAGGGTTATAACAGAACAAAAAAGGAAAACAAACTGTCATTCTTTATGGGCATTTACCGAAATTGCATTGATGTTATCAATCACTTTTTAACATGCCCAGATTACAATGAATACTATCAATGTAAATAAACTAATTGTTTGTGTCACTATAAATTGAGAGTGTGTTTAACTAATTGGGTTTTCTTTTTTTTTTTTGTTGTTTGTCTGTTTTGTTTTGGAGCTTCCCACACCTCCCCACCCCCGCAAACTACAAAGGGAAAAAATGTTTGTGCACAATGTTAGTGTTTCCCCTAAACACGACTTTGTGTCTATTATAAACTTTGTTTGCGAAGTTGTCATATTCTTCAATTACTCAAATAATGTTTGTTTTTTTATTAGTTTCTTTTTTCACTATTTTTCCATCTTCCACTCTCTCCCATGTATATTTATAGTTTTCACGCTTCGGTATCTTTCTCGCTTCTCTTTCTCCATTTCTTTTCTGCTTCTTCTCGTCTCTTCTTTCTTCTGTGTCTGTTTTCTTGTTTGCTTTTTTTTGGCATTCTCTTTTACCTTCTCCTTTTCCTTTGTTTGTGTCTACCAGTTCTGTGCCTTATCTGGTTCATCGTCTCCGGTGTCCGCTCATTCTTTCCCGTGGTCTGGCTTTTTTGGTTTATACCTATTCCTAGATACTAATAATATATAGATGTTTTTTTTTTTTCTTAGCCAAAATATGAAGGTTTGTTTTCTTGAAATTCACATATAATATTGCCAACTGACGAATCTTTCTAAACATTAGTTCATGGCATGATAAGGAGGTATTGTCTAATTAATTAGTTATTCAGTTTTATATCAACTTATATACACTGTATCCTAGCTCGGTTGTTTTATAAGGCTTTTGAATGTTAATCTTACTATTACCGGTAGGCTTATGTGAGGCGTATCTGAATAGGCGCTCGCAGCATTCTATGTATAATTGATGAGATTAATATGCATTCAATAATATATAGTCTATATCGTTCCAATATTGAAATAACAGATTATGATGACCACAAGTTAGTTTATGGAATTTACATTCGATTGATTATATCCATATCTCTTCTCCGACATATATATGGATAGATTTACATATCTATTGTTTATTTTTTTTTAATTGTTAATCGTAGGAGGAAGAAAATCGATGCATTCAAAGATAATTGATTAAAAAATATGAAAAGAGTAGTAATAAACCATAATTGAAAATATACTTCCCGAATATATTTAGATCGCGTTTGGGACGACCAGAGTATTACGACGAGGTGAATCGAATAGAGAACTGACAAGGTGAACGACATCTTCCACGCGCATTTTTACGTTTCACTACTACTAATTGCCCAGCGCATTACAGAACCTATTGATCAATGTGCGTTTGTTACGTCGCTAGAATAACGCTAAGCAACTGTGAACGTGTAATAAATTTATGAATTTTATCTTCAGTCGTACATTTGCGTGATCAGTCAACGACTTCATTGCGTAATTGAATCTACAGTAACAACGTTTTCGAACGTAAACACCAAATTTCCAATAACGCTGTCAGGACGTTAGTCTTTTCAACACGCCGCAGTGTGAAGGGACACTCCTTTATGTTGCCCTTCACACGTTGATGCGTGTTGGGTATCGTTGTGTCTAGCGTTTTCACAGGGGATTTTCACTCCGATTAATTTTGACTATGTCATAAAATACGCCAAAGAAGTTCCATTTTTCCGCTGCCCAAAATGGGATTTTTATGGACTTCTAAACCGAGAGAGCGAATATAATATGCGTTCAGTGTTAACGAGACTGCGCGTGCTTAGCGTCCACCTCATACGATTGCCTAGGCGTTAGCGAACGATGGAACAGCGATAGCCCGACTATCGCCTATGCGTTTGTTAGACGTGTTACAAGATAGTTTAGGAACGCCATAACATGTGCGTTTTTTAGTAACGATTGGCCCGACGTTTTTCGTGGAATGTTTATTGCATGTTTTCGCGTAAGGTTCATGCACTAAAGTTTTGTTTAAAATATTCAGATTTTTAATTTTTTTTTTGTTGTTGTTGCTAATATCTATTATTATTTTGCTTTCATATGGGTAAAAATAAAATTGTTTAAATTCCCCGTTTTAGGTCAGTAGGCCTATAGGCCTTTAGATCGGGGAGTGTTTTAAAATTCGCGATTCGCACTCGTTTGCTCGCTCCGCTCGCAAATTTTTTTTTTAAATTGCCCCACC
>CALNVZ010002055.1:9095-20390 GCA_940671915.1 Paracentrotus lividus | reverse complement strand
GGTTAAATTGGTTTACAAAAACGCAGAAAAATAACAAAGAAAAAATATGAGGTTGAAGGTTGGAGAAAATCGACCAAAAATAACCATTTATGAATATTAAAGTTTTGATTTCGTTGTCTCACATGCGAGGCCAGCTCTCCTAATGTTGTATGTGTTATGTTAAGTGTAAACTCCCATAACAGTGTCAATTTCTCAGAAGAACAATTAATGTTGTCACCCGTGCGGTCGATATAATCATCACAAAATATCTTAATATACACGCCTCTATCAAATGGACCCATTCTTTTATCAAGAACCATGAAAAAAGACAACAAATTTATGGAATCATACACAACACATGGAGAGCTGCTCGCACGTGACGTCGCAGAATCAAAACTTAAAAATATTCATAACTCTCTTTATTTTTTGGTCGATTTTCTTTCAAACTGTATAATTCCTATTATTATTTATTTCTGCTCTTTTTAAAACAATAAAAATTCCTGGGTGAAGTTCTCTTAAGAAAGAATATGAGAAATAAAAAATACACTAGATATTGTTATTGGTTAAAAAAAGTGCTAAAATGCCTTTTTAATTCCAAAAACCCTCAAATTTTCCTGCTCGGTCGCTATGCGACCTCGCACTAAGCAACAAAAGATAAACCGAAGTATAAAAAGGTTGATCCAATACCCTCGTCTAGGAACCAACCTTAATAGGAAAAGGTGTTGTTGACAAATCAAACAACATTAATGCAGTGTCTGTGTGTGGGCTAGGTTGTGGAGAGGCTGGACCTGCCAAACAAACAGAATTTTCATGCAAAGATTGTGGAATTTTTTCTATCCCTGTTATTAACAACGCATTAAAAACTATATATTTCTAAAATGGATAATAAATTTCTCGAGCTCGCTTCTTCGTCTCGCCTGATACCAAAAGGATATCATACTGCCCAAAATAATAATCTCCAAATTTTAACTTAATAATTTCGGCTCGCGTTTCGCGCTCGCATTACTTTTTCTAATCATTACTAAATGAACCAGAATCAAGGCTGCATATATAAGCATACATTTCAACCACTGTTCAAAGACAACTTTTTCTTTTTACCCCTCCCACTCGCCACAATTTCTCTTTAGTTTCTATGCCTCTGATCTAAAAGTGTCCCCCTTTTCAGAAAAAGTTGCCCCTTTTTCCATCAGAGGACCTCCACTTTCAAATCCATTTCGCCGCCTCTACATAATGTTTTATCGTATTTGTTTTTTGTTTTTTTTGTTTTGTTTTATCTCTTTATTCGCGCTCGCGGATTACACTAATACGGACTTTTAATGCACAAACACATATTCAATTTCAGAATTAAGATTTTCGGCTCGCGCTTCGCGCTCGCTGATACTAAATAGGAAATACAATGCATAATACTCAAACTTTTACCTTAAAATTTTCGGGTCGCGCTTCGTGCTACGCTTACTTTTCATACTTACTAAAATAAACAGTAATCAAGGCAGCCATTTTTATTTCTTAAAGCAATGCATCTCAAGACAAAACTTTCCGTATCTCCTCGCTCTCCGAATACATTTTCTCTTTAGATCTATGCCTCTGAGGTAAAGTGCCCCCTTTTCCGAAAAAGGTGCCCTCAGGCTGTTTTATCGAGACTCCCACTTCTAAATCCCGATCGTCCGCCGCCTCTACTATAATTAATTTTATTTTTTTTTTAATATTTTTTCACCGCAAATAGGCCTCATACATGGACCTCTAGTGCACAAACATGTGAAATTTCAGCCTTAAAATTTTGGCTCGCGCTTCGCGCTCGCTGAGACTACATAGGAACTATCATGCACAAATATTCTCAACTTTAGCTTAAAATTTTCGGGCTCGCGCTTCGCCGCTCGCATTAGTTTTCCATTACTAAAAGGAAACAGTAATGAAGGCGACCATAAGCTAAAAGCATACGTTCAAAAACAAATCTCTATTCGCACCCCCTTTCTCTCAAATCCGTCCCGCCGGCCTCTGCTATCATGGGTATTAAAAACGTTCCTGTGTATGTCACTATAGTGCTTGTGTATGCCCAAAACAAAGATTCGCGACAAGTTGGACATAATTATTTCGTCAACCCCCCCCCTCCTCGACACGGATTTACGCCCCTGCTCCGCTCCCTCGCAGTGCCTGGCTACAAATTGCGGGTAAACCCCCCCCTCCCCTTAGCAAAATGCTAGATTCGCCCCAATGTTTACCATCAACGCATCCCTTTGACGCCTCAGCAAGCCAGCTGCCATTCAGCCAATTTGGATTGAATCAAAAATGCCAGTAATTAATGTTCCCTTTTTTTGATTATTCAAGGAAATCATTCCTAGGTGGTATTATTAAAACACTAAATTTGATATTTGTTATAATTTCTGTATAGTTATCAAGCTTCGTTTGATGTGTAGGTGAGCCAGGATGGAAGTTACCACTGGTCAGTTGTTATTAGTTCTCATTGTGCTAAGTTGGAACAAGAAGAGTTCGTGGCTAACTGTCATCTACTATACAGCCTACACATAGCTTGTGATGAACTGCCGGTCGTGAAGTTTCTCCGTTGTTTATTAAAAAGTAAATCAACAAAAAACATTTTTTACAGGTCCAATGTGAATTTTGACAACAAATAATAATTTGTAATAGTTCTTACAACTGAAGGCACAGGATAATGTCTGTAGATGTGTCACTAAATATAACCCCTGAAGCCACCCCCTGTAATTCTGCCTTTGCTACAGTTGATTTTATGATAAAAATCCCCCATGGGGAAGGTTGCTTACAACAACTTACCCCATGTCAGATGAACAACCTACCCCGATTACATTACACATGTAAGTAATTTTGTTTCAATTTCAGGTGAATATTTTATTATTTCTATATTATTACTTCCAGTCTATTCTACTGTTAACGATACCAAGAAACTGGAAAGTTGAACAAAAGTATGGTATAAGAGATTTACGCATGTGTAACAAATTACCCTGTAAGTTACATATAGTAACAATTCACCCCCGTTGTGAACTACACTTACCCCTTATACGGGGTAGTTTTTAAAAAAAAATGTCTTCATTCATGAAGCTGTATTTAATTATCTGGTTACATGTTTTCAAGTTTATGTGCCTCAGGTTTTATAGCCGACATAATAGGCTACTACAGACCCAAAATGGAGTGTGTGAGTACTTTCATTAGAATTATCTGGCCAAAAATGTGAATTTCGTTAACGTCCAATCCCCGGTTCTCCCCTAATTTCGCTATTTTCGGACTCCCGTCCAGGTTTTTAAGCATTAATATGATATTCAAAACGATCGATCGCGGAATAAAGATTACAAAAAGAACAGCAAAAGACCCCCCCCCCAAAAAAAAAAAAAAAAAAAACAACAACAAAAAAAACAAAACAAAACAAAACAAACAAAAAACAAAAACAAAACAAGAACAAATACAAAACAACAAAACCAAAACAGACAAACATAAAATGGTTTCTGCTACTGACATATCATTTAATCGATTAATCAATTTATAAAAACTTGATACATCATGCGATTATGACACTCATTGCTTTGAACTGTGTATTCACATTTCACAAGAGATCTAAATCCCAAAACCTATTACTAATTTCACATTCAAAGCAACAATTCTAATATAATTTCCGATCAGTTCTACGACCATGACGACACGTCGCGACGTATCTATAAATTTATTCCCGTTCTTAAAACTCTGTTTCCAGTTCGTTAATACATAATTTCTCCTTGCCTTTTACCATTTCTGTCTAAATCCCATTTATGGTAATGTCCACTTCATTTCCTTTTAACCCACCTTGTCAATTATCTGTAAGAAACTGGCAATGGATAAAATATTCATTTGCGGAATTAAACGGTAATGCCTCTCTTTATTTTTTCCTTTATATTCCTTTTTAGGTTGTTGTGAGGCCATATTCTCAATTTATCTCATTTCAATCAATTTAAAATTCAATCAAACCAATTCAATAAATTGATTAACAATTTAAACGCTATATGCAGCCAATATATTTCCTTTTTAAGTCTTAATTTCATTTTTTCTAGTCCAATTTTCGATTGTTCTTATAACCACATGGGCTAAATCCATTTTGTCTACTAGCCAAATTCGTCTAATAGCCAAATGGCTAAAGAGGAATATAAAAGCGGAAAATAAAGAGAGGCAAGAATAAATGAAAAAAAAAAAACCCACAACTATTATTTACAAGGGGATTTAAATAACGTGGGAATGTGATAAAGGGGTGAAATGAACCCCTCACATAAAGTTCCGCAACTCGACTTTGGGCCATGAAAACTTTTCAGTAGGCTATGACATTCATACCATTGGAAGATAATTTATCTCCCCTTTTATTTGATATCGTATTGTAATGATTGTGTCAAACCCCCAAACCCCCCCCCCCCCCCAAAACAAAAAAAACAAAAAAAAAAAAAACAAAAAAACAACACACAAACAACAACAACACAACAACAACAAAACAAAAACAACAACAACACTGAAACACTGAATCGATTGAAATGACTGGCAAAAAAAAAGAAATATAAAAAAGATGATGGACAAAGTAAATTACTCATTTATCACCAACGTAGAAAAGACAAAGCAACTGGTGCGTGATAAAATTGGAGCCCGACAGCTATGCAAAAAGGTCAAAGTGTGCCCGGCACACCTCCGGGTTGCTAGACCTGCGTCATTACCACAGACCACTGGAGCGTCCGTAGCGATCAGTATTAAAGGGATGCAGTTAACATTGAATGATATTAAAATCACAATTTCTTGATTTAGCTCATTTTGTCAACATAATTATACAACTATAGGTCAGTCTGGTATCTCTTCAAAATTACAAGTTAATTGCTTGCTTTACTTTCGGAGATATCAATGATTTCTACTCAAATTTAGTAAACCATCTCGTGGTGGAAAACAAATTGCCCGTGTTGCTTCCAAGACACCCCACTTCCTGTGCGTGTCTCCCGACCCAGCGGGCGGGAGGTTTGCTGCAAAAGGGTGAAATTCACTCGCGTTTTGGCTGTTACACTGTTTTGTGGTAGTAAATGACTCCATTGATCTGAAATATTTCAGTAGTTTGTTTTTACTATTAGAGCAATAATATTTATTCATCTTGATCTAATTGCTCTTGTTTTGAAAGGTTACTGTTTCCCTTTAAACTATCCCATATACATCGATATCAAACGTAAGGAATTTACGCCGTTGGGGCATGTTGGGATGTTAACTACTAACAAATAATTTATTCATTGTCCCCAACGGATAAAAAAAAATATGGTTGTAGGGAAAGGTACAGAACAGTTAAACTCTTAAACTATCAATCTTGACACCCAAAAGTCCGCGAAAATGAACCGGACGATGATAGCTCATCGGTTAGAGCGTAGCTCTTCTTTGTTTCTTATGACGGAGGGTCGTGAGTTCTGAAACCAGGCCAGTCAACTACAAAGAAACTTACAAAACTCGTACCTAAAATTGCCTTAAACAAGGAGCTTTGGTAGATAATAATCAAACATCATGGCAGGGCCCGCTGCACAGTGTGCTGCCGGCGTCAGCAAAAAGTGCGCTAAAACTGGTCTGGTCACCTAACCAATTTTGTTTTATTATTATTCTAAGGGCGGCCGTCACACTGAGGCGTTCTATAAAGTTCTTGCCGTTTTTTAAAAAAAAAGTGTGAACGGGCCTTTGTCGGGTTGGAATCTATAAACTTTGAAAAAATAATTTCTTGAATACGATGCTAGGCAGTTCAATACAATAGTCTCGTACGTCAATTCCTCTTTATCGCGGCCGCAATACGTTGTTATCCAGTCAGAACGAGTAAACTGCCTTTCACTCTATACCGTTCGTAGCCACGTCCAACGGTCACTAAAAGTGCCTATGCGCAGCATATATAAAAGTTAGGTAACACGTTCGTAGTACGTCCTTTTCGTTCAGAGTAAGTCCTACCCGTTTAAGGACGTTGTCACTACGTTTATTTTAAACTTGAGCCAGTACGATTTTTTGAACATGTTAAAAAAAATCGGAATGCCTTTCCGTCTTTCCCATTCCGGGCCCGTTCGCAGTTCGTAAACAGATTGTAAACGGTCTACAGATATAAAAGGTACTGCACTACGTTCAAGTCCAGGTGTAACAGATTGAGCCCCGTCACCAAAAACTACCTAGAACGCAGTGAACGACTAGCTCAGTGTGAGCGGGAATTATGACATGCCGTCTGTTCTTAAAAATTGAAACGTATGTTCGTAGTACGTCCTTCTCGTTCAGAGTAAGTCCTACCCGTTTAAGGAAACGTTGTCACTAGATTAATTTAGAACTTGAAATTAATAATCATACAATCTCGTTTGTATGACGTCCTAGCACATCTTTAGAACGATTTAAGTACGGCAATCGTTCGTTTGTAGTACGTCCATCTCGTTCAGGTACGTTGCCACCCGATTCAACGTTTAGGACGATGAGGGCGCCCGATTTTATTTGAACACTTTTTTGAACAACCGACCGAGCTAAGCCATGTAAGTCCGCTAAACCCAGACTCGTAAGAAGTAATTATACCTACACAATCATTACAAATACGATATCAATAAAAAGGGGAATAAATTATCTTTCCAATGGTATGAATGTCAGCCTACTTGAAAAGTTTTCATGGCCCAAAGTCGAGTTGCGGAACTTTATGTGAGGGGTTCATTTCACCCCTTTCATCACATTCCCACGTTATTTTAAATCCCCCTTGTAAATAAAATAGTGTGGGTTTTTTTTTTTTCATTTATCTTGCCTCTCTTTATTTTTCCCTTTATATTCCTCTTTAGCCAATTTGGCTATTAGACGAATTTGGCTAGTAGACAAAATGGATTTAGCCCATGTGGTATAAGACAATCGAAGAATTGGACTAGAAAAAAATGAAAATAAGACTTAAAAAGGAAATATATTGGCTGCATATAGGCCTTTAAATTGTAATCATATTTATTGAATTGGTTTGATTGAATTTTAATTGATTGAAATGAGAAATTGAGAATATGGCCTCACAACAACCTAAAAAGGAATATAAAGGAAAAAATAAAGAGAGGCATTACCGTTTAATTCCCAAATGAATATTTTATCCATTGCCAGTTTCTTACAGAAATTGACAAGGTGGGTTAAAAAGAAATGAAGTGGACATTACACTAAATGGGAATTAGACAGAAATGGTAAAAGGCAAGGAGGAAATTAATGTTAAACGAACTGGAAACAGATTTTAAAGAACGGGAATAAATTTATAGATACGTCGCGACGTGTCGTCATGGTCGTAGAACGATCGGAAATTTATTAGAATTATTGCTTTGAATGTGAAATATGTAATAGTTTTGGGATTAGATCCTTGTGAAATGTGAATACACAGTTCAAAGCAATGAGTGTATCAATCGCATGATGTATCAGTTTTATAAATTGATTAATCGATTAAATGATATGTCAGTAGCAAAAACCATTTTATGTTTGTCTGTTTTGTTTTGTTTTTTGTATTTTTTCTTGTTTGTTTTTGTTTTTGTTTTGTTTTGTTTTGTTTTGTTTTTTTTTTGTTGTTGTTTTTTTTTTTTTTGTTTTGGGGGGGGGGGGTTCTTTTGCTGTTCTTTTTGTAATCTTTATTCCCGATCGATCGTTTTGAAATATCTATTACGTATGCTTAAAAACCTGGACGGGACCGAAATAGCGAAATTAGGGGAGACCGGGGATGGACGTTACGAAATTCACATGTTTTTGGCCAGATAATTCTAATGAAAGTACTCACACACTCCATTTTGGGTCTGTAGTTAGCCTATTATGTCGGCTAAAACCTGAGGCACATAAAACTTGAAAACATGTAAACAGTAATTAAATACAGCTTCATGAATGAAGACATTTTTTTAAAACAAACTACCCCGTATAAGGGGTAAGTTGTTACACCACACGGGGTGAATTGTTACTATATGTAACATACAGGGTAATTTGTTACAATGCGTAAATCTCTTATACCATACTTTTGTTTCAACTTTCCAGTTTCTTGGTATCGTTAACAGTAGAATAGACTGAAGTAATAATAGAAATATAAAAATATTCAAACCTGAAAATTGAAACAAAATTACTTTACATGTGTAATGTAATCGGGGTAGGTTGTTACATCGACATGGGGTAAGTTGTTGTAACAACCTTCCCCATGGGGGATTTTTCACATAAAATCAACTGTAGCAAAGGCAGAATTACAGGGCGTGGCTCAGGGGTATATTAGTGACACACTACCAGACTATCATCCTGTGCCTTCAGTTGTAAGAACTATTACAAATTTTATTTGTTGTCAAAAATTCACTTGGACCTGTAAAAAATGTTTTTTGTTGATTTACTTTTTAATAAAACAACGGAGAAACCTCACGACCGGCAGTTCATCACAGCTATGTGTAGGCTGTATATAGATGACAGTTAGCACGAACTCTCTTGTTCCAACTTAGCACAATGAGAACTATAACAACTGACCAGTGTAACTTCCATCCTGGTCTCACCTACACATCAAACGAAAGCTGATAACTATACAAAATTAAACAAAATCAAATTTAAGTGTTTTAATTAACCACCTAGGAATGATTTCCTTTCGAAATAATAAAAAAAGGGAACATTAATACTGGCATTTTTCTTCATCCAAATTGGCCTGAATGGCAGCTGCGTTGGTGAGTGACGTCAAAGGATGCGTATGGAATACATGGGGCGAATCTAGCATTTTGCTAAGGGGAGGGGGGGGGGTTACCCGCAATTTGTAGCCAGGCACTGCGAGGGAGCGGAGCAGGGGCGTAAATCCGTGTCGAGGAGGGGGGGGGTTGAACGAAATAATTTGCCAACTTGTCGCGATCTTGTTTGGCATACACAAGCACTATAGTGACACACAAGGAACCTTTTTAATACCCATATAGCAGAGGCGGCGGGACGGATTTGAGAGAAAGGGGGTGCGAATAGAATTTGTTTTTGAACGTATGCTTTTAGCTTATGGTCGCCTTCATCACTGTTCCTTTTAGTAATGGAAAAACTAATGCGAGCGCGAAGCGCGAGCCGAAAATTTTAAGCTAAAAGTTTGAGATATTTGTGCATTATAGTTCCTATGTAGTCTCAGCGAGCGCGAAGCGCGAGCCAAAAATTTTAAGCTGAAATTTCACATGTTTGTGCACTAGAGGTCCCATGTAGTAGGCCTATTTGCGAGTGAAAAAAAATTTAAAAAAAATAAAAATTTATAGTAGAGGCGGCGGACGGATTTAGAAGTGGGAGTCTCGATAAAACAGCCTGAGGGCACCTTTTTCGGAAAAAGGGGACACTTTACCTCAGAGGCATAGATCTAAAGAGAAATGTATTCGGAGAGCGAGGAGATACGAAGAAAGTTTGTCTTTGAATGCATGCTTTTAAGAATAAAAATGGCTGCCTTGATTACTGTTTATTTTAGTAATTGAAAAGTAATGCGAGCACGAAGCGCGACCCGAAAATTTTAAGGTAAAAGTTTGAGATATCTATGCATTGTATTTCCTATTTAGTATCAGCGAGCGCGAAGCGCGAGCCGAAAATCTTAATCTGAAATTGAATATGTTTGTGCATTAAAAGTCCTGTATAGTATCCGCGAGCGCGAAAAAATAAAAACAAAACAAAACAAACAAAATAAAACAAAACGATAAAACATATAGTAGAGGCGGCGAAATGGATTTGAAAGTGGAGGTCTCGATGGAAAAAGGGGCACTTTTTTCTGAAAAGGGGGACACTTTAGATCAGAGGCATAGAACTAAAGAGAAATGTGCTCGGAGTGGGAGGGGTAAAAAAGAAAAGTTGTCTTTGAACATGTTGAATGTATGCTTATAATGGCAGCCTTGATTCCTGTTCATTTTAGTAATGGAAAAAGTAATGCGAGCGCGAAACGCGAGCCGAAATTATTAAGTTAAAAATTGGAGATATTATTTTGGGCAGTATTGATCCTATTTGGTATCAGCGAGAGCGAAGCGCGAGCCGAGAATTTATTATCCATTTAGAAAATATATTTTAAATGCGTTGTTAAATAACAGCGATAGAAAACAAATCCACAATCTTTGCCATGAAAATTCTGTTTGTTGCAGGTCCCAAGCCCTCCACCAACCTAGCCCACACACAACTGCATTAATGTTTTTGATTGTCAACAACACCTTTTCCTATTAAGGTTGGTCCCTAGACGAGGGTATTGGATCCAACCTTTTTATACTTCGGTTACTGTTTGTTGCTTAGTGCGAGGTCGCATAGCGACCGAGCAGGAAAATTTGAGGGTTTTTGGAATTAAAAAGAGGCATTTCTAGCACTTTTTTAACCAATAACACAATTATCTAGTGTATTTTTTATCTTCTCATTTCTTTCTTAAAGGAGAACTTCACCCAGGAATTTTATTGTTTTAAAAAATGCAGAAAAATAAAATAAAAATATGAATAACAGTTTGAAGAAAATCGACCAAAAAATAAAGAAGTTATGAATATTTAAAGTTTTGATTCTGCGACGTCACGTGCGAGCAGCTCTCCCATGTGTTGTGTATGCAAATTCCATAAATTTGTCTTTTTTTCATGGTTCTTGATAAAAGAATGGGTCCATTTGATAGAGGCGTGTATATTAGCATATGTTTGATGATATATCGACCGCACGGGTGAAACAATTAATTGTCTTCTGAAAAATTGACACTTTATGGAGTTTACACTACATAACACATACAAACATAGGAGAGCTGCTCGCATGTGACGACACGAAATCAAAACTTTAAATATTCATAACTTGGTTATTTTTTGGTCGATTTTCTCCAAACCTTCACTCATATTTTTCTTTTATTTTTCTGCGTTTTTGTAAACCAATTTAAACCCAGGGTGAACTTTCCCTTGGGGGGGTGGGGTGTTTAAACAGGTCACCCCCTCCTCAATACATAGTACACATATTACTAAAATCATCTTTTTTCTCAATTCTGAAGGTAAAATAGAATTTTTTTTTAACGGACTGACACGTGCACACAAAATCTGTTATTACATTGGGGATAAAGTGACATTTTGAATACGTTTTGGACACACCATGTGGGGAGGTCATCTTGGTGCATATTCATCTAGTTCATGATTTAATCATCTATCCAGTTTCGGGTTTTGTATATGGAATACTAGGTCAAATAGTAAGTGCGCACATTGCTTTAAATACGGGAAAGAACATGGACAAGAAATTGGCATTATTTTGTAAAATATAGACGTTTTACTATCAATGAAGTCTTACAAACAGCAATATCAAGCCATGTGACATTTGAATGCTAATGTTATAATTTATTTTTTTTTTTTATTTTTTTTTTTT